>CM064877.1:49148147-49330614 GCA_003313485.2 Penstemon barbatus
TTCCTTATTGTTTCTCGTTTACTGTACCGCTTTGCTTGTACGTTCCAACTTATGTATATTCCACCCATTTGATTTTAGTAATTTCCCATTTATGTGATCTTTTATTTTACGGAATAATTTATCATGTTTCGGGAAAATGCATATGAAAATTAACCTAACTCATTGGTGGTGTATAAATGATATTTAGACCTTTTATAATTTTTCTGGACCGTGAATGAACTGAAGAATTGTCCTCTTCCATTATAAAAAAATATCAATTCGAACCAACAATGTTTAATATTAAATTCAAAATATTTCAAAAAGTGTTACTTGAATGCAAATATTACAAAAAGTGTTAACACTTGAATTCAAAAAACACTACCTACAGTGTTAACACTTGAATTCAACAAACTACCTTTAGTGTTAACACTTGAATTCAACAAACACTACCTAAAGTGTTAACACTTGAATTCAAAAAGACTACCTAAAGTGTTAACACTTGAATTCAAAAATAATACATAAATGTTATAAAGTCCACTGAACTGAAAAACATTTTTAAATTGGGCAAAATCTTACGTCCACCAATTTTTTCCCCAATGTCGGTGTACATTTTAACAAGATCCACCAGGTCTTTGTCTGAATTTAAAGGGACATGTTCGTCTTTGTTAGGAATTTTCCTCTAACTGTGCTGTGTAACCACCGTCGTGTCCCCTCAATTGGAAATATTCTTCAGCCATGATTCTGTCCAATGTATCACGTAAACTGATATCCAGAGTGTCAAAGTCACTAAGAGATATCAGTAAATTCCCATCTTCTACACACATGGAAAACTCTTGCCTGCATAACCAAATTTAGTTACTATGTTAATAACATGATAAATGATGTGTTGTGGACATTAAGTTATTAGATACATAAACTACCAACCAACGTACCCCTTTGTTGCCTTATTTTGCTAGAATGAATATAGCTTTACAGCTAGCCTTTTTCGGGTATTATGCGACTGATCCTGCAATACAAATACAACAAAAATAATTATTATTTTGACCAAAAAAACATATACATAATCTTTGAGGAATAATTAATAATTTTCAAATACCTCATTCAAAACACCATCTACTTTTCCTGGAAACAACATCATGAGGATAACATACAGCCCACAATCATACCTGTAATTATGCTATTATGATTACTTTTCGAAGCACGAACAAACAAGACGTGTTATTTGAAATTATATTTTAGATAGAATTACACACCAATTAGGCTGTTGTGGGAAAGAGACATTGTACATCATATTGAATTTGTAGGCCCATCATTCGTTACAAATTCTCCTTCATCCAATCCCCTGACAATCCTCTCCAATCTTGCACACTGTGAATGAAATTTAATTATTCATCTCAAATATTAGGTGATATATGGTTTTGTAAATATTATATAAGAATTAAGAATCTTTAAACACTCTTACTATGCGGCTAATTATATCTCCTTCGCTTTTCTGTAACTTGCTTCTATCATGAAGGAGTCAGATACTATGATATTCGAGTTCATTAGGTCGACGCTGCAAATGTACCAATGTTTTTTCGGTGTCATTCAATGGAATTGTAATTGTTTCACAGGTTGATGGTGGCCCCCGAAAGCATCCATCTTCACCGAATATTGTTTTGTTTGATTATTTCATCATCCATCATAGCATCATTTGCCATGTTCTGGTTGTTCATAATAATATGAGGTATTAAATAAGTACGACTCTTTTTTTTAAAATAAAATATGTGTAGTTAAAAACATACGCTGAACATGGCAGGAAGAACCAGTGGTTACACGAATCTCCACTTGAATGCCCCTCAGACATATCAAATATGCAACAACATCAATGACCTTAAGGTAATTCAGAAATACTATTTAACAATGGTTGTTTATAATCATTAAGACATTTCATTTTTTATAGCTAGTGAGAACTTACCTCGCCACTAATCCACAAACCTTTGTCCAATGTACGAAGATTTGATCTATGAATGACCCAGTTAGTGGAGAATTCCACTGCCACATAGCTGATTGCCATGTTGAAAAGATTATGATAAAAAATTCAGCATGCAACCATTATTAGTTGAAAACTAAAATATCAGCAAAAATAATACCTTTGATACAATTTACTTGAAAACAGATATTTAGCAATACCATTATTCTCCGGCATACTTGAGCAAATCATCTCAAACATGCTTGGCGAAACTCCAACATCCTCATATGATGGTATTTCCCCTTTTTCTCCACTTGGTTTTTCCCTAATCTCATCCTCATCCTTCTTATGGGGTGGCCTTTCAATCTTGGCACTTACCAAAGTCGCCAACGAGTTAACCAAATTTGATAGATTGTTAGCATTGTCATAGTCTTGTGTTGGACACTTTGATTGGTACTTATTAATCATTTCATGCATTATCTCGCTTTCGACGTTTGATATTCTCTGACTCAAAACTGCAATTTGGTTAGCTAAGAAGCTCAAACATCTATCAGAATTGAAGGATGATCCTCCTACAATGTCCCCACGTTCCATGTTGTTGAGTCGATGACTTAACATTTCAATCTGGTTTCCTATGAATTTCAAAATTGATTCAGATTCAACTGATGATCTGCCTACTTCCTCACTTGAACTCTGCACACGGACGTGAGGTTGTGGTTCATCCCCCCATTTTGTTTTACCCTTAGCAATTTTGATTCTTTGAAAATCTTGCACACTTCCAACCTCATTCCAAATCTGGAAAAGCACGAATAAAGTAAATTTCAGTTTAGGTTTGAAGATAAATTTAAGTATATGAGACATTTCATGAATGATTTGGTAACCTCGTTGTTCCAATAACCCCCTTTGAGTTTAAAATGTTTAATTACATTGTTGACCTCGAGTTGTGTCCACTGTTCAATATGAGGTGAGTTCTTAAGCAAGACTTTCCCACAATGTGGGAAGGTGTTCACCATTGCTGAGAGGTATACAAGCTGCAAAAACATTTGAAGTTGTTAAGCACCACTTTTCCACAATGAAGAAGAAATTCTCTTAAACTCTAATTCTTATAAATTGTATACCTCCAATAAAATCACACAACCAGTGAGGATTGTTCCACCATATTTCTTAAATTTGTTAACTCCTTCAGAAAGGTCGTTTAAGATTTGAGCTGCCCAATTGTACTTGTGAATTTGATTTAAATCAATCAGGTATTCCATTTTCCGAAAGTCTAACTTTTGTCCTGTTCCAGGGAAAATAATTACGCTAAATATGAACATCATGTATAAAACCATGAATTCTTCCCCAAATGACGAACACGCTTTAAGTTTCCAAACTAGTTGCGGCAATTCCATTGGTAATCCGTTGTGGACACAGTATGAGCTTCTCATGATTCTTCCTTTGGATGTAGCAGAAGCATGAAGTTTTGGTAACACATTTCCAGTACATGGGACCCCTAAGACTGCATTAACCGTGTCCGTTGTAATGTGTATTATTTTGCCATGTAAATTCATGATTCCGCTATCTGGATCAAAGCAATCAACCAACCATTTCAATAGCCGCTTGTCCAAACAATCAATAGCAACCTTCGTTATTGATCCGAAGCCCATCGATTTCACCACATCTATTTGATCTTTTGTAAGTAATTTGTTGACTTCTATCAATTTTGGCAGAGAAGTTCTATGATCGACAATTGTATCCTGTAGTTGGAAGGTCATTATGTATTAGGCAATATGAAGACATAGTTACAAGCTATGATTGGGTCCAAAATAAGCACACACATATTAACATGGATTTTATTCATACAAACAATTGATGAATTAAATTACTCGAAAATTCTACGTAACACAAAAATATATTAGTAAATAATATTTTAACCAATTTAATTAACCTTGTCTCCACATTCAGTGGTTGTTTGGGTAGAATCGTCTTCACATCCTCTATCTGCATCAATGTTACATGGAATGGATTCTTTATTCTACATATTTTTAAAAACCAACAGTTAGAAAATTGTTACCCAATAAATATATGAACGGCTATTTTAGATTTTAGCATATGATCAATTGAATCACGGCCTTCTCGATTTTCCTATTAGGAGTTCTGGTGGCCTCGGATGGGTACGGAGAGAGATTTGGCACTTGCCAACTAACCCCAAATTTGGCCTTCAATTGTTTGTTGCTACCACCTTGTTCTTCTTTTATATTGGCCGGCCTTTTATTAGCCCCACGTGAACTTGTTGGTGTTGATTCCCTTACAAATACAATGAGATCAAGAAATTAAACACTGTTAATTAATTTAATAAAGTAGTATAGTATGCTTATTTTTCAAAAACTAGATGGACTCATTTCATTTCACTATCATACGATGAAGTTGGACCATGGAACAATGTAAACAAAATTGAGCCCATTTATTTTTGAACAGAAAGAAGACATTTGAAAGAGAAAGCAATTAGCAACACACATGAAAAGATCAGACGAAATTAGTTAACGTCCCATTTGTACAAAATCATTTAATTAAGTAAATAAATGCCTCTATGAAAACTTCTTACGTGTTATCCTTCATTGCAATTACTTCGGTCTTCTTGTCCTATTTGTGATGGTGGTGTTAATGCAATTTTTGGGGGAAATAGTTTAGAGAAGTAAATGCTTGTGTTAATGGACAAAAACAAGATGAAGAAGACACCTTATTACCCACTCGTTTGGATGTTACTGTTAACATATATAATTTTAAAATGGGGCGATTTTTTGGGATATGGCATCATGATATCAGCTGCTATTTTTGAGGGGTCGATTCCATGTCACATCCAATATATTAAACACTGGCTACTAGCTACTATTCTGCATAATTCACGTATGTAGGCAGCATGAACCATACTCTATGTTGGATAAGGATGAAGATGAAGGCTCTGAAGACAATTTGTAAAGGGAGGTTTTGAAGGATTCCAAAACTTCAAGATTGGCTAAGTATGGAGTAACTTAGCTGATGATCCCTTAGAAGAAATTTTGACTAAGTAAAGAAGACATCAGAAGAGTCAAAGTTTCAAGGTCCAAGACTTCTGATCTGCTGAAGTAAAGTTATCAGACTGATGAAGATCAGCCGACTCAAATCAGATTTGTTCAAGTTTGAGATCAGCCGAGTCCGCCATCAGATTTGTACTTTCGTCAGCCAAGTGAAGAAGATCATGAAGTGTTCCCAACGGTAATAAATGCCCCTTGGAGTAATAAATGCTGAAGTACAAGGTTATTAAAGACAAATGATTGAAGAAATGCTTCGCATCAGCTGGGTGCATTTAATGCTGCCTGCAGAATAGTACTGTTCATAGTACGGACAGACTGCAAAAGAGCCGTTCGCGGATTTTAAGGACCAGTACTCGAGGAATTTGAATTTTGTCTCTCTTCAACGGACATTTTTCTATCCTCAAGTATAAATAGCTGAAAGAGACGAAGAAGAAACAAGCAACACACTTTCTGAGAGAAATTTCCGAAGCAAAATTCTTTAAGTCTCAAGAACAGCTCACTCATCAGCTGAGTCATTTGTTGACGAAAGCAGAGTTGAAGAATCAAGAAAAATACATCTTCTGAGTGATTTTGTAAACAAGAGTGTTGTGCGGAGTTGTGATCCATCTTTATGAGTGATCAAACTTCAGAGAATAGGTCTTCTGTGTGATTTCCTATTGCGAACTTGTGGTCGTTTCATTTGTTGTTCGACGCAAGCAGAGTATACTGTAAACTTTGTGATTATAGTATAACCCAAGATCTGTGTGACTTGGAAGAGTGGACTAAAGGATATTCAAATCCATATAACCACTATAAAAATTGCTTGTGTTTTTGTTTGCATTTTACTTGCATATTTTCTGTTTGCATAAAAACACATTTAAGTTAACTGTTTGAAAAAGAGTTAAAAAGGAGTTTATAAAACTGGGGAAACATTTTTCAAACTACTAAGACTACTTGTGAAAAACACTTTGAAAATCCGCTGCAAGTACTCTAAGTATTAAAACTGATTTTAGCAAAATCAGCTAAGTAATAATCAGACGAGTGGTCAACAAGGCTGTTCAAAGATTTGTTCGCGAACATAACTGTTAATAACTAATCTGATCAGCTTAGTCTGTTCAGTTAAGAGTTAAAGTTTTAAAGTTAAATCTGAAGAAAATTTTTAAAGAGGTTTATTCACCCCCCCCCCCCTCTAAACCTCTTCTGACCACTTGGGACCAACAAGTAGTATCAGAGCGGGTGGTTCATTTGAATCAGCTGCCTGATCAACGAGCTTGATCCAAGTGTTTTTCAAAGGTTTTCAAACTTTTTCAAAAGAGCATATTTTTGAAAAATCAAAACTTTTTGAAAAATGGATTGTATCAGTCATGTTCCCCACATTGCTGGTATGTCCTTTGAGGACTGGAAGATTAGAATGGAAATCTTTTTAGCAGCCTATAATGACAACATGTACACATGTATCATTAAAGGTCCATTCAAATTCACCAAGACCATCATAGTAGATGAAGCTGAAATGGTGGTGGAAAAAGATCTGACAGAGATGACAGCCGAGGAAATAAAGCTGTACAATCTGGATAAAATTGGCCGTTTCATCATGACCAAAGCCCTGGATAATGATCGGTTTGACAAGGTCAAACATTGCAAAACTGCAAAGGAGATGTGGGACAAGGTTCGTGACATGAGTGAAGGAAACGACGCCATCAAAGAGCATCAGCTCAGTGTTGCCTTGGAGAAGCTGGACAACTTCAAGATGAAATCTGGAGAGACCATTGATCAGTTGGATACCAGGTTTACCAGAACATTGAATGAAGTTCTAAAGCTGGGAAAGACCTTTACTGACAAGGAGATCACCGTCAGAGTTCTAAAGGCCCTGCCCCCCAAGTTCAATATGAAGGTGACAGCTATGGAAGAATCAAGAGATCTGGGGAAGATTTCTCTTACAGAGCTGTTTTCCGTACTCAAGGCATTCGAGTATAAACTGCCTAGAATGGGTATTGAAGAAACCTCAACTTCAGGACCCACAGCTGCCTTAGTTGCTGCTGAAAACACCAGGAGACCAGCACATAGAAGTCAAGATGTGGACTCATCTGATGAAGCATCACTACTCAACAAGAAGGAGTACACTGCTGGAGATGTAGCATTATTGATGAACAACTTCAAGAAGTTCTATAAGAGAAAGATGAAAAACAAATACAATCATGCTGCTTCTACTTCTAAACCTAACTCTTCTTCTCAAGAAAAAGATGATTATAAAGCAAAACTAATGTGTTACAACTGCAGGAAATTGGGACATTTCATCAGGGACTGCCCATATCCAAAAGCAGAAAAATACACTGAGGAAGAGAAGAGAATCAGAAAGGAAAGAAAGCATCAAAGAGGAAAAGCAATGGTAGCTGAAGCAGAAAAGCTTGCTGCTGTCTACTCATCTGATTCAGATTCAGACACGTCTGATGAAGAATCTTTTGATGAAGAGAAACCTGCTCTCCTCTGCCTGATGGCTAAGGAATCTGATGACTCCGAGGATGAGGTAACTCCTCAAAATAATGAACTGTTTGATTCTCTAGAGCAAATGATGTTGAACAATACTACGATTGCTGGAGAATTTGTTAAGCTTAAGGAAGAGATGAGCATGCTAAAAGAGCAAAATAACTCACTGAAACTTAAAGCTGAAAAGCCTAAGGAATCAGCTGAGTATAAACAGCTTGAGCAAGAGCATGAATCTCTGAAAGCTGAATGTGAGGTCTATAAAGGAAAAATCATGGAACTTGAGAAAATTATCGAGTCTCATGATAAGTCAACTGTTGCATCCATGCCTACATCTAGTAAACAGGAGACACCTTTAGAAAAGGATAAATTAGAATTGAATCATACTGAAAAATTCATATCTGCTGACAATAGTAAGGTCATTCTGTATGTTCAAACTTCTACACCTACCTCATCTGAGAAAGTGGTAAAGGAGAAGAAATCTCCTAAGGCTAAAAAGAGCAAAGAGCCTAGTGTAGGAAAACAGACTAGTAAACCCAAACAGAAGAGTCCTAGGAAGTCTTCTGATAAGGTTAAGATTAATCAGACTAGTGAGAAAACTAAGTCGTCTGTTAATGAGCAAACTGTTAGTAAACCAAAGAAGCATAAGAACAAGAAAAATCAAAATGCTTGGTATGGAAATGAGTCATATTATGTGCAACCTGCTGCATATCATCCTATGTATCATGCACCTCAATTTCCTAGTTACTATGCACCTTATCCTGCTCATCCAATGCATGCATATCCTGCTTATCATGCACCTTACCCTGCTTATGAACATTATTCTTATCATACTGATCATCAACATGACTTATCTGATAATTATGATGAAAATAAAACTGTTCATGCTCCTGTTAAAACTCAGAAACCTAAGAAGCCTAAGAGTTCAACATATTGGGTTGTCAAAGGTGGAACTAATCCTTCAGGACCCTCTCAATAAGGGTACCTAAAACAATTTTATTTTTGTTTTGTAGGATAGGATTAGGAGTAGGAGTAAAGTAGAGAAGATTTGGTACTTGGACAGTGGATGTTCAAGACACATGTGTGGAAACATACATGAGCTGACAGATGCAGTTGCTGTGGATGGTCCAAAGGTTACTTTTTGGGACAGCAAAGAAGGCAAGATTAAAGCTAAAGGAAGGTTAATCAGAGGAAACATAGAGATATCTGACGTCTCATATGTCAAAGGCCTCAAATATAATCTGCTGAGCATAAGTCAATTTTGTGACAAGGGATATTCAGTCATCTTCTCAACAGATAAGTGTTATGTTGAACAGATTGGTACAAAGAAGGTAATTTTATCTGGAAGACGACAAGGAAATATCTACATAGTCGACTGGAATTCTGCTGACAAGAATTCAAACGTTTGTTTGGTGGCATCTGCACCAAGTGAAGTTAGTTGGCTGTGGCACAAGAGAATGAATCATTTAAACTTCAAGACCATCAACAGATTGATCAAGAATGATTTGGTAGAAGGGATTCCTAAAACAGTCATGAGCAAAGATAAGCTCTGTGACGCCTGTCAGAAGGCTAAACAAATCAAGTTATCGTTCAAAAGCAAGAAGCACCAATCTTCTGGAAGGATATTGGAGCTGCTACACATGGACTTATTTGGACCCATTGATCCAGTCAGCAATGGTGGAAAGAAATACTGCCTAGCTGTTGTGGATGATTATTCAAGATATACTTGGGTGATTTTCATGAAGAAGAGAAGTGAAACCAAGGAACATCTTACAAATCTGATGGAACTGATCCAGAATGAGAAGAGTATCAAAATATTAAAGATCAGATCAGATAGAGGGACAGAGTTCACAAACTCTATTGTTGAAGAGTATTGTAATATCAAAGGAATACATCATGAGTACTCTGCTGCCAGAACCCCTCAACAGAATGGTGTTGCTGAAAGGAGAAACAGAACACTGAAGGAAGCTGTCAGAACCATGATAGCTGAAGCAAAGCTGCCACAAAGATTTTGGGCAGAAGCAACAAATACAGCATGTTTTACCCAAAACAGATGCATGATCAACAAGCACCAAAACAAGACTCCATATGAAGTTTGGAACAATAGGAAGCCAAACATTCATTACTTTAAGATATTTGGTTGTAAATGCTATTTTTTAAATAATGGTAAAAATCACCTTACTGCATTTGCAGAAAAGGCTGATGAAGCTGTCTTTGTAGGATACTCATCTGTTAGTAAGGCTTATAGAGTTTTCAATAAAAGAACATTACTAATAGAAGAATCCATTCATGTAGTATTTGATGAGCCAAGTCAATCTTCTGAAAAGAATCAAAATGTTAATCATGATCTGTCTACTGATTTACAGAAGATGAATGTTGGAAGGAATGAAGAATATGTACCCATCATACTACCTGATCTCAACTCAGCTGATAACTCAAGTGCTGTTCAAAATCACAGAGCTGATTGTCTAACAGACGAGTTGCAAACAGCTGATAGACCAGAGACTGTTCAACAGACGGCAAATGTTCAACAGACTACTACTGTATCTCCAACAGTAGTGTTGCAAGATCAAGACAAAGGACAACATTATGATTTGCAACCTGATCTCAGATGGCTCAGAAATCACCCACCAGAATTAGTGATTGGTGATCCTTTAGACAGAGTGAAAACAAGAAGAGCTGCTGCACAAGATGCTATGTTTGCTAGTTTTCTATCTCAAATTGAGCCTAAACAGATTGAAGAAGCTCTTAGTGACTCCAACTGGATTGAAGCTATGCAGGAGGAGCTAAATCAATTTGAAAGGAATGAAGTCTGGTACTTAGTTCCTAGACCAAGTCATCAAAGAGTCATTGGCACTAAGTGGGTATTCAGGAATAAAATGAATGAAGACGGTGAAGTCACCAGAAACAAAGCAAGACTAGTGGCCAAAGGTTACTGCCAAGAAGAAGGCATTGACTTTGATGAAACTTTTGCACCTGTAGCAAGACTAG
The DNA here is from genome assembly GCA_003313485.2 of Penstemon barbatus. Lineage (NCBI taxonomy): Eukaryota > Viridiplantae > Streptophyta > Magnoliopsida > Lamiales > Plantaginaceae > Penstemon > Penstemon barbatus. The sequence continues at coordinate 49,158,582 of CM064877.1, forward strand.
AGGCAATCAGACTCTTTCTTGCCTACGCTGCTCACAAGAATTTCACAGTCTATCAGATGGATGTGAAATCAGCTTTTCTCAATGGAGAATTGCAAGAAGAAGTTTATGTTGAACAACCTCCTGGATTTGAAGTTTATCAAGAAGAGGACAAAGTATATCGTCTGAAGAAAGCTCTTTATGGACTGAAACAGGCTCCAAGAGCATGGTATGATACTTTATCTGACTTTCTTTTAATTAAAGGATTTCGCAAAGGTAAAGTTGACAAGACCTTGTTCACTATTGAGTGGGAAGAACATATTTTGCTTGTGCAAATTTATGTGGACGATATTATTTTTGGTTCAACTAATCAACAGATGTGTGATAAGTTCTCAAAGCTGATGCAGAACAAGTTTGAAATGAGCATGATGGGAGAACTTAACTATTTTCTTGGTTTGCAAGTTAGACAGTTGCCTGATGGAATTTTCATCAGCCAAGCAAAATACACAAAGGATCTGTTCAAGAAATTTGGTATGGAAACTAGCTCTACTGCTACAATTCAAATGTCTACAAGTCTTCGTTTAGATAAAGATGAAGATGGCAAATCAGTAGACATAACCAAATACAGAGGCATTATAGGGTCACTGTTATATCTAACAGCCAGCAGACCTGATATCATGTACTCTGTTGGGGTCTGTGCAAGATTCCAATCAAACCCCAAAGAATCTCATCTCTTAGCTGCCAAGAGGATACTGAAATATATTAAGGGCACTCAAGAATTGGGATTGTGGTACCCTAGAGAGTCTGGATTTGAGCTTATTGGATATTCAGATTCTGACCTTGCAGGCTGCAAGATTGACAGAAAAAGCACAACAGGTGCCTGTCAATTCTTAGGTAGTCGTCTGATCTCATGGATGAGTAAGAAACAGACTTCAGTTTCTATATCTACTGCTGAAGCTGAGTATATAGCTGCTGGAGCTTGCTGTGCACAAATCTTATGGTTGAAACATCAACTAGAAGATTACAATATCAAAATCAGTGGAATACCAATCTACTGTGACAATACAAGTGCAATCAGTCTCACTCAGAACACTACAAGTCATTCAAGGACTAAACATATTGAGATCAAACATCATTTTATTAGAGATCATGTGGAGAAAGGAAATGTCATGATAGAATATGTGTTTACTGAAAATCAGATTGCTGACATCTTCACAAAACCTCTAAGTGAGACAAGGTTTTCAACTCTAAGAGCTGAACTGGGTTTATTAAAATTAGATGCATAAGCTGGGGGGAACTCATCAGAAGACTCTAGAGTTCAACAGCTTACTCATCTTTCTTATCTTCAAGGATTAACTTTCAACAGACTAGTTAACTTATGAATTCTTAAACTCAGGGGGAACGTGTAAGACTAGCGGTACTTCTGAATTAAAGATGAAATTTGTTAATGACAGTTAGTTGAAGTTATGTTTTCAACAGAAGACTCAACTATCGAAAATCAAGAGTATTTTATCTAGCTGGATTGACAAACAGCTGAGGAAGGTTATCAGCTATTGGCATTCTCTGATAACAGCATTGTCATCAGGACAGTGGTCCATCAGATAAGTGTTTATTATACTCATCTGATTACTTAAATAAAAGCGAGCTACTTAAAACGTTTTATTCAAAACACGCTTTTATAAGTAAATGTCGGGCGGTACATATTCCCGCTCTTCATTAAAATATCTTTTAAATTTGAAAGGTCGTAACTGGAGCCGCACGATCATCACTGACAGAAAAACGAATCTAACGGTTGGCGGATATCACGGAAACCGACATACCCCAACTCTATAAATTCTCATCTGATCAGTCGAGTCGTTCTTTACGCACCCTAAATCTTCAAAAGTACTTGTGAGAATTTTCGAGCAATTTTCTGCAAAAAAACTTTCTTCGTTTTTCTTTCTAACTCCTATAGATCTGAAATGGCTGCTGAAGGGATGTATCTCGTGTATGGTTCCTACTACCAATCCTGTACGGATCTGATGAAAGAACTGCTCGAAAAGTTCAAAGCTGCTTCGCTGGTGAACTTCATGGAATACCACGAAGGAGTTATCTGGACTGACCAAGTGATGGAGTACTACAACACAGCGAAAGCTGACTACAACTCACTGGAGATTAAGGCTACAGTGGGAGACAAATCTATCACCATCACTCCTGCTGTTCTTCATGAGAAGTTTGGGCTTCCTAACCATGGAAGACATGACGTCACTATACTGACGGAGGATAAGCACCAACAGTTCTGGGCGATCTGCGCCAAAGAGGGAGAAGTGTTTTCTGGAAACATAAGGAAGAAGCAACTGAGGGATGAATATCAGCGGATGGCTGATATGGTATCAAAACTGATTGAAAATTGCACTTTTTCTCTGGATGCTGTTACGATGAAAAGATTCAGCATCATGGCTGCCATTTACTATGGAATGGAAGTCAACTGGTCCATCATAGTATGGTACATCTTAGCTGATTTCCTGGATGACAAGAAAGGAAAGGGTCCTCACACCAACCACAGGATTACGATCAGTTATCTGCTGTCCAAACTGGGGTGTACTATGACGAACGGCAAGGAGATTCACAAGTCTAAGGCCATGAACAAATACCTGCCAGTTCTGAAGAGGAAGGCTGATGAGCCTGAGGAAGCTGATGATGAGGGACAGAAGGAAGTCCCTGCCAAAAGACAACGAAGATTAGTTAAAACAGCTAGCCTGGCTGTTGAGACTAAAAAGAAGAAGGCTGCTGATGCGCCTAAAAAGAAAGAAGCAAAGCAGATGGAGAAAGTGACTTCTGCTATTGAAGCCACTAAGATCATTGAGAACATAATCGCTGATGTAAGGACTGGATCCCCTGCATCACCATCAAGAACTCCATCAGCAGAGAAGCCTGCTGAAGGTATCTCTAAAAGAACAAGAAGCCAACAAAGAGATACAGCTGCTTCAAACTATCGTGAAGGAAGAACCAAGAAATCTGCAAGGAAGCAGATGTCCTTCATAGAGAAAGAGACTGAGTTGGTGGACTTGGTGAGATCAAGTCCTGAATCTGCTGAAAGACCAGTTGAAGCTGTTGAAGCTTCTACTGTTGACAAAGCTGATGATCAACATATTACTCAATCTGAACCAACTGCTAAGGCTGCTCAACCTCAAGAAGATCCAGATGTTCAAATCATACATCCTATAGCTGCTGATCCTATATCATCTGTTGGACCAGCCCCTGCTGATAAAGGCAAAAGAAAATTTGTGCTAAGGAAAAAGAAAGTTTCCAAAGCTGACAAGAAAGCAAGGGAGGAAGCTGAACAGAGGAAACAGGATGAATTGGAAGAAAAGAAAGCCCTAGAGCTAAGTAAGGCTCAAGCTGAAAAGGATGAGGCCAGGAGAAGAATGTCTGAAGCAGAGAGAAAAGCTGCTGAGGATGCTGAACTGGCTATGGTGATTGAAAAGAGCAAGACTGATGCCTATGGACCTGTCCATGGAGGTGGCATCAAGATTGGAGAAGGCAGGAATGAAGAAGAAGACAAGAAAAAGATCTTACTGCCTGCCCCCAAAGTCAAGTCCAAGGATAAATTTGAAGTCAGAAAAGCCTTTGAGATAGTATATGCTGATAAGGAGCTTTTCAAGAAGTTTGAGAAGTCCTTAGCTTACTATGATCAAAAGCTAATGCTAAGGACTCTGTTCAACCAGGAGAAACCAAGGTACATCAGTTGGAGAGACAACAGGTTGAATAAGTCAATAGCAGAACTTCAAAGCATGAAGGAGTTGGTTGATGAAGAACGTTGGGTTCTGACTTGGCTGAAGACAAACTCCATTCAAAAGGCCCTAGATCCCAGCTATGTAAGAGATGTGATGCATAGTTATGCAAAAGGCTTTGCATTGGAGGAGGCCAAGAAAATTAAAAGCACCCTGCCTGATAAAAAGAAAAAGTCTGAAGATGCTGAAGAAAGAGCAATTAAGTTTGCTGTTATGGCTGCCCTGAAGAGATGGGCTAAAAAGTCAAAGTATCAGCAAGGCTGTTCAAGTGACTTGCCACTGCTGCCAAGTATTCAGCAAATCATTTTCGGCAAGGAAGTGCAACCATTCTATGAAGTGCCAAAGGGGAATAATGCTTTTGTTAACCCCTGGATCATTGTGAGGCAAATCAGACAAACCACTTGCTTCAATGATGATGGCACCATCACAAACTTGGTCTATGATGATGTTACTGATGAACCTAAAACTGCGGACAAGCCTGAAGTCAAGTCTGCTGATCAGATTGAAGACAAGCTTGCTGATCAAACTGCTGATCAACCTGCTGACAAGCCTGCTGATCAAAATGCTGATAAGTCTACTGATCAGACTGAAGACAAGTCTGCTGAAAAGGCTACTGATGAACCCTTAGCCATTGAGTGGAAAGCTAAGGATTCTGAAGATCATCAAGACGACAAGATGGAAGATATTCCTGTCCACCAGGAAGTTGAAGAAAGGGATGAAGCTGCTGCTTCTGCTTCATCAGCTGATAAACATTCATCACTGATGGAAGCAATCCAGATGCTGATGGAAAATCAACTAAAGGAACTGGAAGAGAAGCATCAACAGCAGCTGTTGAAGGTTAAAGAGGAGCTGAAGACAGAGCTTAAGGAAGAATTGACAGAATCAAATAAGCTTCAGCTGGAAACTGTGCAACAGTCTACAGAAAAGATCATCAAGACTGAAATCACAAGTATTCCTATTCCTCAAGATCATTCCTTGCAGTTAGTGAACAGCTTAACTGACATGAACAGAAATGTGGAGGATGTGAAGAGTGATGTAAATCATCTTCATGCTGCACTTACAAGAGCTGAACACAAGATCGCTGATCTGACTGCAACCTTGATTAAAGTCAGTGAAGAGGAGAAGGAGGTCAATTTAGGGATGTTGCATGAAGTAGGAAGTGTTGTACAGGCCGTTCAAAATGAAATTGCAACTGTAAACCTGAATATTGACTACTTCAATGACAAGACTGACATCATCAGCACTGATATTCATCATCTTACAGCTAGTCACGATGTTGTCAATCAGAATCTCAAGGCTTTGTGTGCTGGAGTGAAGATTCCAACAGTTGCGCTCAACCCTGCTGTTGCACCTTCTGATGTCATCAAAACTGATGATGACAAAAAGGGGGAAGATAAAAGGGAAGAAACAGCTAAGGAACCTGCTGCTGAAGAAACAGCTAAGGAACCTGCTGCTGAAGAAACCGCTAAGGAACCTGCTGCTGAAGAAACAGCTAAGGAAACTGCTGCTGCAACTATTGAAGCCAAGGAAACTGAAGACACGGCTGACAAGACTGAAGAAAATCTTGGAAAGGTAGAAGAAGAAGAAAAGATTGAAAAAGAAACTACCAAGTACAAGGAGACTGAATCTGCCAAGAAAGCAATGGAGCTGATCAGAGAACAGCAACTCAAAGAGAAAATGGAAGCTGCCAAAGCAATCTTGGAAGAAGAAGCTGATGAAGACGAAGATGACGAAGAGTCATCCTATGAGTATGTAGAAGAGCTTGAAGGATCAGATGAAGAAGCTGATAGTTAGAAACTTTAAATTCATTGTAAACAGTTTACTTCTATCTATTCTTCAGAAATCTCATCTGATGAACTTGTACCTTGTAACTCTTTTTCAATATTAATGAAAAGTCAAGTTCAATCCAATAAACTTTTTCTATCTCAGAAAATTTTGAGGATTACACTCTTTAGCTTAGGTATTTAACAGGTACTTAGCTGAAGTTTTGTCATCATCAAAAAGGGGGAAATTGTTGGATAAGGATGAAGATGAAGGCTCTGAAGACAATTTGTAAAGGGAGGTTTTGAAGGATTCCAAAACTTCAAGATTGGCTAAGTATGGAGTAACTTAGCTGATGATCCCTTAGAAGAAATTTTGACTAAGTAAAGAAGACATCAGAAGAGTCAAAGTTTCAAGGTCCAAGACTTCTGATCTGCTGAAGTAAAGTTATCAGACTGATGAAGATCAGCCGACTCAAATCAGATTTGTTCAAGTTTGAGATCAGCCGAGTCCGCCATCAGATTTGTACTTTCGTCAGCCAAGTGAAGAAGATCATGAAGTGTTCCCAACGGTAATAAATGCCCCTTGGAGTAATAAATGCTGAAGTACAAGGTTATTAAAGACAAATGATTGAAGAAATGCTTCGCATCAGCTGGGTGCATTTAATGCTGCATTTAATGCTGCCTGCAGAATAGTACTGTTCATAGTACGGACAGGCTGCAAAAGAGCCGTTCGCGGATTTTAAGGACCAGTACTCGAGGAATTTGAATTTTGTCTCTCTTCAACGGACATTTTTCTATCCTCAAGTATAAATAGCTGAAAGAGACGAAGAAGAAACAAGCAACACACTTTCTGAGAGAAATTTCCGAAGCAAAATTCTTTAAGTCTCAAGAACAGCTCACTCATCAGCTGAGTCATTTGTTGACGAAAGCAGAGTTGAAGAATCAAGAAAAATACATCTTCTGAGTGATTTTGTAAACAAGAGTGTTGTGCGGAGTTGTGATCCATCTTTGTGAGTGATCAAACTTCAGAGAATAGGTCTTCTGTGTGATTTCCTATTGCGAACTTGTGGTCGTTTCATTTGTTGTTCGACGCAAGCAGAGTATACTGTAAACTTTGTGATTATAGTATAACCCAAGATCTGTGTGACTTGGAAGAGTGGACTAAAGGATATTCAAATCCATATAACCACTATAAAAATTGCTTGTGTTTTTGTTTGCATTTTACTTGCATATTTTCTGTTTGCATAAAAACACATTTAAGTTAACTGTTTGAAAAAGAGTTAAAAAGGAGTTTATAAAACTGGGGAAACATTTTTCAAACTACTAAGACTACTTGTGAAAAACACTTTGAAAATCCGCTGCAAGTACTCTAAGTATTAAAACTGATTTTAGCAAAATCAGCTAAGTAATAATCAGACGAGTGGTCAACAAGGCTGTTCAAAGATTTGTTCGCGAACAGAACTGTTAATAACTAATCTGATCAGCTTAGTCTGTTCAGTTAAGAGTTAAAGTTTTAAAGTTAAATCTGAAGAAAATTTTTAAAGAGGTTTATTCACCCCCCCCCCCCCCTCTAAACCTCTTCTGACCACTTGGGACCAACACTCTACTTCCTCGGCCCGATTTTTAATTAAATCTTGTTCCAATTTAAATCTTGTTTAGTTAAATCTTGAATTAATATGCCCGAATAATCTTTATGATGTTTTGAGATATAAATGAATGTATATAGAATAATTATACAGACCAATTTTAATAGTATGCCCAATTCATAAATTATTTTATTTTATCATTGAAGATTAATTTAAAAAATTAAGAAATCATCACCAAATTTAATCTGACCATGAATTAACCTTATATTTCTAATTAAATAAACCGCCATACTTCCCCCAAATTGGAATGTTTATACCACCATCAAATAATTTATGACGTTTATCTCATGCTTTTACATTATTACGTTATATTTTGCACTTCAAAAGACGAGATAGCAGCCACATTCAATGTACGTGTCCGATTTCATCCACTTCAATTTAATTATTTGACGGTTGTATAAAAATTGTAACCAATATTTAAATCGTTGTATTGAATGTTTACATACGTATCCAGTGATTGTAATGTTATGTACAAAATGCTCTATTATATGGTACGAAATTTTTGAGATTTTTTGAAAAAAATATGTTTGATATTTATTTTTCTAGATTCTATCTTAGAGCATCTCCATCAGTCGGCATAAAAAAACAGCATCAAATCACTCTTTAATGCTTGCTACAGTGTTTTGATACCTGCATAAAAGTTTTTTGCTCCAGCAATTTAAAATTAATTTAAATTTAATTTATTAAAATTTAGTTAACTTCAAATTAAGTTAAAAGTAAAGAAAATTAAATTAAAAATAATTAAGTTCAAAAAATGTTAAGAATTTTTACCGATAAAATTTTATATTCATGTGTCAGTATGTAATTCAACATTGAGATATTTGACAAGAACTATTACCGATAAGCAAGATTGAAGCAAGAAATTGAAGAAATTGATATCAAAATTGAAGAGGTATTAACAAAATTACTTTTGATGCCCTTTGCAAAGGCATTACTTTTGATGCCAAAATTGGGTGGACTTAAAAATAGGTTCTTGGATAATCACTTTGTTGGAGCAAGTTTTTTTTTCATTTTTTGATTTGGGGCATCAAAAATGTTGATTCAACGGCTATTGTTGGAGATGCTCTTATTTGAGTATATGGCATTTGTAATATTTCCAAGAACCCTTTTATCCAACATCGAAATTCTTGTAGAATTATTACATCGTATATACACTTTATCAATTAGAATAACTTGGAGTGTGTGCTTGTGTTTTTGAAGTAATGTATGTTTATAAACACAAGCATCACCTAGTTTTTTAATTTTTTTCATTGTTTTTTAAAACTTAATCAATTAATTTGAAATAAAAAACCATTTATAAATAGATAAAGCATAATAGGAGTACTAATATAAAAGATAAAGCATAATAACCTGCATATAATAACGAGTTTTAATTTACAATAAAACCGTTCCACAGCAAAATATAAAATTTAAAGATACCTAACATAATATTAACATACTTAACATACTTAATTAACATACTTAACATAATTAACATACTAAGTAGATAAAGCAAAACCATAATAGGAGTACTAATATACTTAACATCCCATATTATGAACATTTTTCAAAATTTCCACGGCCATAGAACCTCAACATCCATAGAACCTCAACATCACTACTCCATTCTCCTTTTTTTCTTGTCTCTCTCCACTTCATCAGTTTCAGCCTTCACCTCCGACGGTCCAGCCTTTTCTTCCTTGGCCAGTGAAGGTTCAACAGGATTACCCCATACGATTGGTGGTCTTTGATGAGGTAAGACAGCCAGATCATCAACCGGACGGTTTGCAGCAAATATGATGGAAAATTCCCACCAGTATCGCTCCCCTTCGTGTCTGTACCGTTCTGCCCACTCGCGACTCTCCCTTCTCTATACCACAAATTTTATGAAAATCAGAACTAATGTTATAGCAATAAATCACTGTATTTAATTAACGTTTTGAAATGTTATACCCGGAGCAGTCTCTCCCACTCCTCGTCCGGACTTTCAAGCAAATTTGTAGTGTGATTCCATCGCACAGTACGGCATTTTGTAGCCTTCTCCCATAAGGTGCATCGGTACAGCAAGTCCAAGAACTTGTTCCTCAAGTCCTTTAATGTGAATAACTTCGCTCTCCTAAACATGATAAGTGGAAGTATCCGGTTAAAAGCATCGGCATTGTCCTTCCTAAAATCGATATTTCCCTTGAATGCTTCGTCTAACAACAACTCAATGTACACTGCTTCGTCTTCCTCTGTCCATGTAAACCTCATCTTGCTTGTTCCTGTATTTGATACAAATACTAGGAATGTAGTAGTAATACAACTTATGTAGTAGGAGTGTAGTAAATACACGAATGTGAACAATATGAATACACACTAACAGTATATTATCAAATACATCCCATGCAATGACCCCAATTCACACATCCCACACAATTGTCGGCATTTAACCCAATATCAAGAACAATCTGATTTTCCCAAAAAACAAATTCCCCAATTCACGTAATAAAATAAAATTTCCATTTATGATAAAATGTTCTTCCAGAAAAAATAACAGATATTTCGATTATGTTTACAATTGAATCAAGCATTGTATAACAGTATCATACATATTCAAGAACTAAATTTCACAGAATTTCCCCAATTCACACAATTTCGAAAACCCTAAAATCTAAGTTACGGGTATTTCCCCAGTTCACAAAATTAACCTAAATGAAACTAAAAATTAACCTAACATACGCTATATGGGCATACTGATTTTCCCAATTCACAAAATACGACCATTTAGGGTATTTCACAACTACACACAGTAATATTAGATGGAATAAAGACCTAAATCCATAAAATTCTTCTCAACGGAAGTTTTACCTTAAATATATGCTTGGTTATGGCTCTTGCTTAGGCTTCCTCCTCTCTTGCTTATGGTTGAAAGATAATTTTTTTTCTGCAGTCATATATCTCACTTACTGTGGAGGCCGAATATATATGCCAATTACGGGGACATGAAGCGGCGTTTCCAAAATCATCAGTCATGATGCGGGATTTGACAATTTTTCTGTAATGTTCTGAATTGCGATGGTTGGGATTTCCTATATTCTATTAAACCGATATTATATTTATGATTTTTTAAAACTGTATAGTTTTGGGCATATATATGTAGGTGTTCTTTTTTTTTTTTTTTGGTTGTGCAGGTAAGAGCTTCAGATAAATCCCAATCCTGCAAGGAGAGAGAGGTCGAAAAGGTAAAGGGTTGTGTTTGTGGAAGGATGTTCTGATTCAGAGATAATTATACCAACAAAATACAGAAACACCCCGTATCTTTTGTTTAACCATAAAAAAAAAATGGCTTAATTTCACTTTGCACCCTATAAATATAGCATTTTTCACTGTAAGGGAATAAAATAAAAGAAGTTATTTTATTATCTAGTCACATTGTCACCAGTGGTGTATCCAAATATTGGACCCAATTTCTTCATTTGCGCTCTGCTACAGTGTTTTGCAATCTCTGAAAAAGTGTGAACCCATTTTTAAAATTAATTTAAAAAAAAATTTATTTCACCAACTTAAAATTAAAGTCTATCTAAAAATACAATCAAAAGTAATTTTGGACAGCAGAAATTTTTTATAACATTCAAAATATTTGTAATTTATTTGTAACTGTAGACAATTACCTCATTGATGGTGTCTTCATTATCCATTTGAATCGAAATTTGATATTATATTATGATACTATTATATTATTTTAACATAAATCATAAAATGATATTGCAAAATAAACCCATTAAGTAATGGATCTTATTTATAAAAGAAACCCTAAATCTTAAACCCTAAACCCTATATACCCTAAAACCCTAAACCATAACTAATAATCAAATAAAAATAAATCCTACTTAAATAAACCCTAAACCCTAAAACATTATACCCCTCAACCCTAGACCCTAAAATCCTAAACCCTATAATCCTATTCCTAAATCAAACCCTAAATTAAATATTATGTCATAAACCTTAAAATACTTTCAACGTTAGATATCTTAGAGCATCTATAGAAAACAAATAATTTCATTATTGTTCCAGTAATGACTTGTATTTATACAAGTATATGCATAATAGAAGATTGAACTTGCATATATGGATGTCCATGTATAAATATACAGGACATCCACATAAGCAAATCTACGTTTATTTGAATTAAATGCATATAATTGTTAATAAAATATAAAAATTATTGGTTTGAATCTAATACTTTATTAAAATTATTAATTTATTATATTTAAATAAAAAACTAGGACATGTATTTATTATTAATAATGTATGTGAAAATGTAATAAACGTAATAAAATATTATTTATAATGTAATTTATAAATACAGGAGATATATGATAATATGAAATATATGATGATGATTTTTATCGATATTAACGACCAAATATTATTTTAAATTTAGTTTGAATCAAAAGTTACAAGTTGATAAAAATTTAGTTTTTTAAATTGACATGATGATAAAAATAATTTAATATTTTTTTAAAATAAATTTAATTTGTTTCAGTTTTAAGTAAGTTTTAATATTTTTTAAATTTAATTGAATTTGTTCATGATAAAAAGTTATATATTTATATCTCTACATAAAATTTCCTTAAAAGTCAAAATAACTTCTACCACATAATACAAACAGACAAAATATAGGAACATGAAATTCAGGTAAGTAGCCATATTACATTCACCAAATTTAAGAACAATCATATAAAATATACATATTATGAGCCTAAATCATGAAATCAGTTATCCTGCATCGTCCTTATCTTCACTCTCTTCATCTTCCTCATCTTCCTCCTCCTCTTCATCATTATAGTCCATGGTTAAATCGATCGTAAATACTGGATCAAATGGAGCACAGGGGCAGCGCAAATTTTTTTCATCTACATCCTCTATTGTCATATCATAACAATAAAAACATGTGTGAACAAGTATTTCCCAAGTATAGTACGGCTTTTAATATCAATATAAGAATGGATTAGATAGCACATGTATTAGATCTTTTGCCTCTTATGAAAAGAGGCTCACACCCATTGTGGTAAAAAATTGTTGCATCATACTTCAAATCATCATAGTGATCAAACTGGATTAAATTGCAATGATATAGGTTATGTGCTTCATAAAAAGAATTCCAACACGATCCTACAAATATTACACCTTCATTATTTCTAACACACCAAATTTTCCATGCACCCAAGCGGGTTCTAACAGTTGCAAAACACCCCGAGGGGTCCATCATAGGATATGAGGAAAATAACTTGGGCAATACCTGCATCAAAACAATCAAGCATATTTCACAAGGGATGCAACATCCACCTTTAATAAAAAGGACTAAAATAGTTAAACATATATACCAAGCATAATTCAGAAGATCGTCCGGCCCTTCCGAAAAACTTGAAAGGGATTCCGTTAATATTAGACCCGAATTTCTCAACATAGGTTTGGCCTGAGAACATAAGCAAGCCTCAAAGTTTGAATTGCCCAGATATTCAAAGAAAAACACATCCCCCGTCTGAATTCTGTAATGTTCAATTAATGCACGCGCATTGAACACAATCATATACCAATCACCGTTTTTTCTAGCAATTTTTATGCCGTATTGTTGGCTTCGAATTGATAAAATCCCAGTCCGCTTAGTCCATGGATCTGCCCGTATAACAAATAGAAACGGAAGTAGCTACAAAGAATGAAAGAAACTTGTCAATCTAACATGTACAGATCCATATTCCTCCCCATTGTCCTAACAATGCCAAATTTCTTATTCCAAACATAAACAACTTGTCAAATTTTCATAACCATATATCAAGTAAAATATTACCTATATCAAAATCTATAAAGAATTAATATGGAAAAATAAGCCCCCATAAAACTAATAACCCAACAAAATACACAATAAATCTTCTTCACAAACATAATACCTCCAGTTATACTTTTACATCCCCAAAATTAAAAGTACTTACAAATTCGTCGGTGAACTCCTCTGTAATGGGATGAAAAAACCGAAGTCCTTCCATATCTTTTGTATATCGGAAATTTAGGGAACGGTGGCGGGGTTCCTGCTAACTTTGTACAAAACCTCAAAAGTGATATTTTCAGAGTAGGCAAAGGAATTTGCTTTTTTAGGTCTAACTCTAACTTGGAAAAGGGTTAGTGCCAAACGACGGAGGAAGGGTACGGGTATAGGCAGACAAATGAAATATCACAAATTCTAAGTGAACAAAATTTGAAAATCTAATTTCTTAAAAAAGATTTACGAGGGTGTTACGGGTGCCGGAACGTTTACTCCTTCGTTTGGACAAATTCTAAGTGAACAAAGTTTGAAAATCTAATTTCTTAAAAAAGATTTACGAGGGTGTTACGGGTGCCGGAACGTTTACTCCTTCGTTTGGACAAATTCTAAGTGAACAAAGTTTCAAAATCTAATTTCTTAAAAAAGATTTACGAGGGTGTTACGGGTGCCGGAACGTTTACTCCTTCGTTTGGACAAATTCTAAGTGAACAAAGTTTCAAAATCTAATTTCTTAAAAAAGATTTACGAGGGTGTTACGGGTGCCGGAACGTTTACTCCTTCGTTTGGACAAATTCTAAGTGAACAAAGTTTCAAAATCTAATTTCTTAAAAAAGATTTACGAGGGTGTTACGGGTGCCGGAACGTTTACTCCTTCGTTTGGACAAATTCTAAGTGAACAAAGTTTGAAAATCTAATTTCTTAAAAAAGATTTACGAGGGTGTTACGGGTGCCGGAACGTTTACTCCTTCGTTTGGACAAATTCTAAGTGAACAAAGTTTCAAAATCTAATTTCTTAAAAAAGATTTACGAGGGTGTTACGGGTGCCGGAACGTTTACTCCTTCGTTTGGACAAATACTAAGTGAACAAAGTTTGAAAATCTAATTTCTTAAAAAAGATTTACGAGGGTGTTACGGGTGCCGGAACGTTTACTCCTTCGTTTGGACAAATTCTAAGTGAACAAAGTTTCAAAATCTAATTTCTTAAAAAAGATTTACGAGGGTGTTACGGGTGCCGGAACGTTTACTCCTTCGTTTGGACAAATTCTAAGTGAACAAAGTTTCAAAATCTAATTTCTTAAAAAAGATTTACGAGGGTGTTACGGGTGCCGGAACGTTTACTCCTTCGTTTGGACAAATTCTAAGTGAACAAAGTTTCAAAATCTAATTTCTTAAAAAAGATTTACGAGGGTGTTACGGGTGCCGGAACGTTTACTCCTTCGTTTGGACAAATTCTAAGTGAACAAAGTTTCAAAATCTAATTTCTTAAAAAAGATTTACGAGGGTGTTACGGGTGCCGGAACGTTTACTCCTTCGTTTGGACAAATTATAAGTGAACAAAGTTTCAAAATCTAATTTCTTAAAAAAGATTTACGAGGGTGTTACGTGTGCCGGAACGTTTACTCCTTCGTTTGGACAAATTCTAAGTGAACAAAGTTTCAAAATCTAATTTCTAAAAAAAGATTTACGAGGGTGTTACGGGTGCCGGAACGTTTACTCCTTCGTTTGCACAAATTCTAAGTGAACAAAGTTTCAAAATCTAATTTCTTAAAAAAAAATTACGAGGGTGTTACGGGTGCCGGAACGTTTACTCCTTCGTTTGGACACATTCTAAGTGAACAAAGTTTCAAAATCTAATTTCTTAAAAAAGATTTACGAGGGTGTTACGGGTGCCGGAACGTTTACTCCTTCGTTTGGACAAATTCTAAGTGAACAAAGTTTCAAAATCTAATTTCTTAAAAAAGATTTACGAGGGTGTTACGGGTGCCGGAACGTTTACTCCTTCGTTTGGACAAATTCTAAGTGAACAAAGTTTCAAAATCTAATTTCTTAAAAAAGATTTACGAGGGTGTTACGGGTGCCGTAACGTTTACTCCTTCGTTTGGACAAATTCTAAGTGAACAAAGTTTGAAAATCTAATTTCTTAAAAAAGATTTACGAGGGTGTTACGGGTGCCGGAACGTTTACTCCTTCGTTTGGACAAATTCTAAGTGAACAAAGTTTCAAAATCTAATTTCTTAAAAAAGATTTACGAGGGTGTTACGGGTGCAGGAACGTTTACTCCTTCGTTTGGACAAATTCTAAGTGAACAAAGTTTCAAAATCTAATTTCTTAAAAAAGATTTACGGGGGTGTTACGGGTCCCGGAACGTTTACTCCTTCATTTGGACAAATTCTAAGTGAACAAAATTTCAAAATCTAATTGATTCAAGTAGTAAGTATTCATATAAATGTATGGAATAATGTGGAATTGCTCTACTAGTTGATGTAAATTGACTTAGTCCATATCGATATTAATAACATTAGTATAAAAAAATTCAAGTAATAAAGATGTCCACAATTTTATCATACAAAACAAACCTTAAAACCGAAGCTTTTTATACCATACAATAAATGGAGTATACTTTATAGATTGTATAATGCGGATGATGGCTGGGACGCTGGGTCACATGAATTCAATTATATATAATCGAAACTGATTTCAAACGTGGCCAATTGAACAAGTAATAAAGAAAGAGTCAACACATCCAATCATCAATATCATACCTCATATTCCCATGCACGTCAAAGCTGCCGTTTCCAATTCCAAGAAAAGACAGCAGTCATTATGATATCGACTGCGTGGGGTGGGTCTGATTTTTCAGAAATTCGTGCCATGTCAATCAATATCCCTGGCATTATTTAATTTAAAGTAGCCGCGTATTGATAGGCAGGAAGGGCCAATTAAACATCATTTGCCTCCTTCATAAAGAATTTGATTATACATTTGAGAGATTAAAATTTCCGGGTCCAGTAGAGTGAGAGGTCCATTTTTTTCTTGGATAAAAAATTCAAATATATTTATTTAAACCATACATTAACTATAATCAACTAACCTAACTAAACCAAATAAAATTGGGATAATATTTTCCTTTCATTGAATGAAATTATGATCGTTAATTTTTTTTTTCATGTAAATAATAAAATACTATTATTGATGTATTATTGACAAATAATAGAAGAATATGTATCGAAGTTGGTAATATTAGGGAATTATTTTGAAATTTCGTCATTGGAAGGTCCAAACGGGAGACTAACTCGTACACGACCACTTACTCCTCCGTAAATCCAAGTTTAGGGAATTATTTTGAAATTTCGTCATTGGAAGGTCCAAAGGGGAGACTACACGACCACTTACTCCTCCGTAAATCCATGTTTAGGGAATTATTTTGAAATTTCGTCATTGGAAGGTCCAAACGGGAGACTAACTCGTACACGACCACTTACTCCTCCGTAAATCCATGTTTAGGGAATTATTTTGAAATTTCGTCAGTGGAAGGTCCAAACGGGAGACTAACTCGTACACGACCACTTACTCCTCCGTAAATCCAAGTTTAGGGAATTATTTTGAAATTTCGTCAGTGGAAGGTCCAAACGGGAGACTAACTCGTACACGACCACTTACTCCTCCGTAAATCCAAGTTTAGGGAATTATTTTGAAATTTCGTCAGTGGAAGGTCCAAACGGGAGACTAACTCGTACACGACCACTTACTCCTCCGTAAATCCAAGTTTAGGGAATTATTTTGAAATTTCGTCATTGGAAGGTCCAAACGGGAGACTAACTCGTACACGAACACTTACTCCTCCGTAAATCCAAGTTTAGGGAATTATTTTGAAATTTCGTCATTGGAAGGTCCAAACGGGAGACTAACTCGTACACGACCACTTACTCCTCCGTAAATCCAAGTTTAGGGAATTATTTGGAAATTTCGTCAGTGGAAGGTCCAAACGGGAGACTAACTCGTACACGACCACTTACTCCTCCGTAAATCCAAGTTTAGGGAATTATTTTGAAATTTCGTCAGTGGAAGGTCCAAACGGGAGACTAACTCGTACACGACCACTTACTCCTCCGTAAATCCAAGTTTAGGGAATTATTTTGAAATTTCGTCAGTGGAAGGTCCAAACGGGAGACTAACTCGTACACGACCACTTACTCCTCCGTAAATCCAAGTTTAGGGAATTATTTTGAAATTTCGTCAGTGGAAGGTCCAAACGGGAGACTAACTCGTACACGACCACTTACTCCTCCGTAAATCCAAGTTTAGGGAATTATTTTGAAATTTCGTCAGTGGAAGGTCCAAACGGGAGACTAACTCGTACACGACCACTTACTCCTCCGTAAATCCAAGTTTAGGGAATTATTTTGAAATTTCGTCAGTGGAAGGTCCAAACGGGAGACTAACTCGTACACGACCACTTACTCCTCCGTAAATCCAAGTTTAGGGAATTATTTTGAAATTTCGTCAGTGGAAGGTCCAAACGGGAGACTAACTCGTACACGACCACTTACTCCTCCGTAAATCCAAGTTTAGGGAATTATTTTGAAATTTCGTCAGTGGAAGGTCCAAACGGGAGACTAACTCGTACACGACCACTTACTCCTCCGTAAATCCAAGTTTAGGGAATTATTTTGAAATTTCGTCAGTGGAAGGTCCAAACGGGAGACTAACTCGTACACGACCACTTACTCCTCCGTAAATCCAAGTTTAGGGAATTATTTTGAAATTTCGTCAGTGGAAGGTCCAAACGGGAGACTAACTCGTACACGACCACTTACTCCTCCGTAAATCCAAGTTTAGGGAATTATTTTGAAATTTCGTCAGTGGAAGGTCCAAACGGGAGACTAACTCGTACACGACCACTTACTCCTCCGTAAATCCAAGTTTAGGGAATTATTTTGAAATTTCGTCAGTGGAAGGTCCAAACGGGAGACTAACTCGTACACGACCACTTACTCCTCCGTAAATCCAAGTTTAGGGAATTATTTTGAAATTTCGTCATTGGAAGGTCCAAACGGGAGACTAACTCGTACACGACCACTTACTCCTCCGTAAATCCAAGTTTAGGGAATTATTTTGAAATTTCATCATTGGAAGGTCCCAACGGGAGACTAACTTGTACACGACCACTTACTACTCCGTAAATCCAAGTTTAGGGAATTATTTGGAAATTTCGTCAGTGGAAGGTCCAAACGGGAGACTAACTCGTACACGACCACTTACTCCTCCGTAAATCCAAGTTTAGGGAATTATTTTGAAATTTCGTCAGTGGAAGGTCCAAACGGGAGACTAACTCGTACACGACCACTTACTCCTCCGTAAATCAAAGTTTAGGGAATTATTTTGAAATTTCGTCAGTGGAAGGTCCAAACGGGAGACTAACTCGTACACGACCACTTACTCCTCCGTAAATCCAAGTTTAGGGAATTATTTTGAAATTTCGTCAGTGGAAGGTCCAAACGGGAGACTAACTCGTACACGACCACTTACTCCTCCGTAAATCCAAGTTTAGGGAATTATTTGGAAATTTCGTCAGTGGAAGGTCCAAACGGGAGACTAACTCGTACACGACCACTTACTCCTCTGTAAATCCAAGTTTAGGGAATTATTTTGAAATTTCGTCAGTGGAAGGTCCAAACGGGAGACTAACTCGTACACGACCACTTACTCCTCCGTAAATCCAAGTTTAGGGAATTATTTTGAAATTTCGTCAGTGGAAGGTCCAAACGGGAGACTAACTCGTACACGACCACTTACTCCTCCGTAAATCCAAGTTTAGGGAATTATTTTGAAATTTCGTCAGTGGAAGGTCCAAACGGGAGACTAACTCGTACACGACCACTTACTCCTCCGTAAATCCAAGTTTAGGGAATTATTTTGAAATTTCGTCATTGGAAGGTCCAAACGGGAGACTAACTCGTACACGACCACTTACTCCTCCGTAAATCCAAGTTTAGGGAATTATTTTGAAATTTCGTCAGTGGAAGGTCCAAACGGGAGACTAACTCGTACATGACCACTTACTCCTCCGTAAATCCAAGTTTAGGGAATTATTTTGAAATTTCGTCAGTGGAAGGTCCAAACGGGAGACTAACTCGTACACGACCACTTACTCCTCCGTAAATCCAAGTTTAGGGAATTATTTTGAAATTTCGTCAGTGGAAGGTCCAAACGGGAGACTAACTCGTACACGACCACTTACTCCTCCGTAAATCCAAGTTTAGGGAATTATTTTGAAATTTCGTCAGTGGAAGGTCCAAACGGGAGACTAACTCGTACACGACCACTTACTCCTCCGTAAATCCAAGTTTAGGGAATTATTTTGAAATTTCGTCAGTGGAAGGTCCAAACGGGAGACTAACTCGTACACGACCACTTACTCCTCCGTAAATCCAAGTTTAGGGAATTATTTTGAAATTTCGTCATTGGAAGGTCCAAACGGGAGACTAACTCGTACACGACCACTTACTCCTCCGTAAATCCAAGTTTAGGGAATTATTTTGAAATTTCGTCATTGGAAGGTCCCAACGGGAGACTAACTCGTACACGACCACTTACTCCTCCGTAAATCCAAGTTTAGGGAATTATTTGGAAATTTCGTCAGTGGAAGGTCCAAACGGGAGACTAACTCGTACACGACCACTTACTCCTCCGTAAATCCAAGTTTAGGGAATTATTTTGAAATTTCGTCAGTGGAAGGTCCAAACGGGAGACTAACTCGTACACGACCACTTACTCCTCCGTAAATCCAAGTTTAGGGAATTATTTTGAAATTTCGTCAGTGGAAGGTCCAAACGGGAGACTAACTCGTACACGACCACTTACTCCTCCGTAAATCCAAGTTTAGGGAATTATTTTGAAATTTCGTCAGTGGAAGGTCCAAACGGGAGACTAACTCGTACACGACCACTTACTCCTCCGTAAATCCAAGTTTAGGGAATTATTTTGAAATTTCGTCAGTGGAAGGTCCAAACGGGAGACTAACTCGTACACGACCACTTACTCCTCCGTAAATCCAAGTTTAGGGAATTATTTTGAAATTTCGTCAGTGGAAGGTCCAAACGGGAGACTAACTCGTACACGACCACTTACTCCTCCGTAAATCCAAGTTTAGGGAATTATTTTGAAATTTCGTCAGTGGAAGGTCCAAACGGGAGACTAACTCGTACACGACCACTTACTCCTCCGTAAATCCAAGTTTAGGGAATTATTTTGAAATTTCGTCAGTGGAAGGTCCAAACGGGAGACTAACTCGTACACGACCACTTACTCCTCCGTAAATCCAAGTTTAGGGAATTATTTTGAAATTTCGTCAGTGGAAGGTCCAAACGGGAGACTAACTCGTACACGACCACTTACTCCTCCGTAAATCCAAGTTTAGGGAATTATTTTGAAATTTCGTCAGTGGAAGGTCCAACGGGAGACTAACTCGTACACGACCACTTACTCCTCCGTAAATCCAAGTTTAGGGAATTATTTTGAAATTTCGTCAGTGGAAGGTCCAAACGGGAGACTAACTCGTACACGACCACTTACTCCTCCGTAAATCCAAGTTTAGGGAATTATTTTGAAATTTCGTCAGTGGAAGGTCCAAACGGGAGACTAACTCGTACACGACCACTTACTCCTCCGTAAATCCAAGTTTAGGGAATTATTTTGAAATTTCGTCAGTGGAAGGTCCAAACGGGAGACTAACTCGTACACGACCACTTACTCCTCCGTAAATCCAAGTTTAGGGAATTATTTGAAATTTCGTCAGTGGAAGGTCCAAACGGGAGACTAACTCGTACACGACCACTTACTCCTCCGTAAATCCAAGTTTAGGGAATTATTTTGAAATTTCGTCAGTGGAAGGTCCAAACGGGAGACTAACTCGTACACGACCACTTACTCCTCCGTAAATCCAAGTTTAGGGAATTATTTTGAAATTTCGTCAGTGGAAGGTCCAAACGGGAGACTAACTCGTACACGACCACTTACTCCTCCGTAAATCCAAGTTTAGGGAATTATTTTGAAATTTCGTCAGTGGAAGGTCCAAACGGGAGACTAACTCGTACACGACCACTTACTCCTCCGTAAATCCAAGTTTAGGGAATTATTTTGAAATTTCGTCAGTGGAAGGTCCAAACGGGAGACTAACTCGTACACGACCACTTACTCCTCCGTAAATCCAAGTTTAGGGAATTATTTTGAAATTTCGTCAGTGGAAGGTCCAAACGGGAGACTAACTCGTACACGACCACTTACTCCTCCGTAAATCCAAGTTTAGGGAATTATTTTGAAATTTCGTCAGTGGAAGGTCCAAACGGGAGACTAACTCGTACACGACCACTTACTCCTCCGTAAATCCAAGTTTAGGGAATTATTTTGAAATTTCGTCAGTGGAAGGTCCAAACGGGAGACTAACTCGTACACGACCACTTACTCCTCCGTAAATCCAAGTTTAGGGAATTATTTTGAAATTTCGTCAGTGGAAGGTCCAAACGGGAGACTAACTCGTACACGACCACTTACTCCTCCGTAAATCCAAGTTTAGGGAATTATTTTGAAATTTCGTCATTGGAAGGTCCAAACGGGAGACTAACTCGTACACGACCACTTACTCCTCCGTAAATCCAAGTTTAGGGAATTATTTTGAAATTTCGTCATTGGAAGGTCCCAACGGGAGACTAACTCGTACACGACCACTTACTCCTCCGTAAATCCAAGTTTAGGGAATTATTTGGAAATTTCGTCAGTGGAAGGTCCAAACGGGAGACTAACTCGTACACGACCACTTACTCCTCCGTAAATCCAAGTTTAGGGAATTATTTTGAAATTTCGTCAGTGGAAGGTCCAAACGGGAGACTAACTCGTACACGACCACTTACTCCTCCGTAAATCCAAGTTTAGGGAATTATTTTGAAATTTCGTCATTGGAAGGTCCAAACGGGAGACTAACTCGTACACGACCACTTACTCCTCCGTAAATCCAAGTTTAGGGAATTATTTTGAAATTTCGTCAGTGGAAGGTCCAAACGGGAGACTAACTCGTACACGACCACTTACTCCTCCGTAAATCCAAGTTTAGGGAATTATTTGAAATTTCGTCAGTGGAAGGTCCAAACGGGAGACTAACTCGTACACGACCACTTACTCCTCCGTAAATCCAAGTTTAGGGAATTATTTTGAAATTTCGTCAGTGGAAGGTCCAAACGGGAGACTAACTCGTACACGACCACTTACTCCTCCGTAAATCCAAGTTTAGGGAATTATTTTGAAATTTCGTCAGTGGAAGGTCCAAACGGGAGACTAACTCGTACACGACCACTTACTCCTCCGTAAATCCAAGTTTAGGGAATTATTTTGAAATTTCGTCAGTGGAAGGTCCAAACGGGAGACTAACTCGTACACGACCACTTACTCCTCCGTAAATCCAAGTTTAGGGAATTATTTTGAAATTTCGTCAGTGGAAGGTCCAAACGGGAGACTAACTCGTACACGACCACTTACTCCTCCGTAAATCCAAGTTTAGGGAATTATTTTGAAATTTCGTCAGTGGAAGGTCCAAACGGGAGACTAACTCGTACACGACCACTTACTCCTCCGTAAATCCAAGTTTAGGGAATTATTTTGAAATTTCGTCAGTGGAAGGTCCAAACGGGAGACTAACTCGTACACGACCACTTACTCCTCCGTAAATCCAAGTTTAGGGAATTATTTTGAAATTTCGTCAGTGGAAGGTCCAAACGGGAGACTAACTCGTACACGACCACTTACTCCTCCGTAAATCCAAGTTTAGGGAATTATTTTGAAATTTCGTCAGTGGAAGGTCCAAACGGGAGACTAACTCGTACACGACCACTTACTCCTCCGTAAATCAAAGTTTAGGGAATTATTTTGAAATTTCGTCAGTGGAAGGTCCAAGCGGGAGACTAACTCGTACACGACCACTTACTCCTCCGTAAATCCAAGTTTAGGGAATTATTTTGAAATTTCGTCAGTGGAAGGTCCAAACGGGAGACTAACTCGTACACGACCACTTACTCCTCCGTAAATCCAAGTTTAGGGAATTAATTTGAAATTTCGTCAGTGGAAGGTCCAAACGGGAGACTAACTCGTACACGACCACTTACTCCTCCGTAAATCCAAGTTTAGGGAATTATTTTGAAATTTCGTCCGTGGAAGGTCCAAACGGGAGACTAACTCGTACACGACCACTTACTCCTCCGTGAATCCAAGTTTAGGGAATTATTTGGAAATTTCGTCAGTGGAAGGTCCAAACGGGAGACTAACTCGTACACGACCACTTACTCCTCTGTAAATCCAAGTTTAGGGAATTATTTTGAAATTTCGTCAGTGGAAGGTCCAAACGGGAGACTAACTCGTACACGACCACTTACTCCTCCGTAAAT
Source organism: Penstemon barbatus (assembly GCA_003313485.2). Classification (NCBI taxonomy): domain Eukaryota; kingdom Viridiplantae; phylum Streptophyta; class Magnoliopsida; order Lamiales; family Plantaginaceae; genus Penstemon; species Penstemon barbatus. Next base: position 49,181,958 of record CM064877.1, read on the forward strand.
CCAAGTTTAGGGAATTATTTTGAAATTTCGTCAGTGGAAGGTCCAAACGGGAGACTAACTCGTACACGACCACTTACTCCTCCGTAAATCCAAGTTTAGGGAATTATTTTGAAATTTCGTCAGTGGAAGGTCCAAACGGGAGACTAACTCGTACATGACCACTTACTCCTCCGTAAATCCAAGTTTAGGGAATTATTTTGAAATTTCGTCAGTGGAAGGTCCAAACGGGAGACTAACTCGTACACGACCACTTACTCCTCCGTAAATCCAAGTTTAGGGAATTATTTTGAAATTTCGTCATTGGAAGGTCCAAACGGGAGACTAACTCGTACACGACCACTTACTCCTCCGTAAATCCAAGTTTAGGGAATTATTTAGAAATTTCGTCATTGGAAGGTCCCAACGGGAGACTAACTCGTACACGACCACTTACTCCTCCGTAAATCCAAGTTTAGGGAATTATTTGGAAATTTCGTCAGTGGAAGGTCCAAACGGGAGACTAACTCGTACACGACCACTTACTCCTCCGTAAATCCAAGTTTAGGGAATTATTTTGAAATTTCGTCAGTGGAAGGTCCAAACGGGAGACTAACTCGTACACGACCACTTACTCCTCCGTAAACCCAAGTTTAGGGAATTATTTTGAAATTTCGTCATTGGAAGGTCCAAACGGGAGACTAACTCGTACACGACCACTTACTCCTCCGTAAATCCAAGTTTAGGGAATTATTTAGAAATTTCGTCATTGGAAGGTCCCAACGGGAGACTAACTCGTACACGACCACTTACTCCTCCGTAAATCCAAGTTTAGGGAATTATTTGGAAATTTCGTCAGTGGAAGGTCCAAACGGGAGACTAACTCGTACACGACCACTTACTCCTCCGTAAATCCAAGTTTAGGGAATTATTTTGAAATTTCGTCAGTGGAAGGTCCAAACGGGAGACTAACTCGTACACGACCACTTACTCCTCCGTAAATCCAAGTTTAGGGAATTATTTTGAAATTTCGTCATTGGAAGGTCCAAACGGGAGACTAACTCGTACACGACCACTTACTCCTCCATAAATCCAAGTTTAGGGAATTATTTTGAAATTTCGTCAGTGGAAGGTCCAAACGGGAGACTAACTCGTACACGACCACTTACTCCTCCGTAAATCCAAGTTTAGGGAATTATTTTGAAATTTCGTCAGTGGAAGGTCCAAACGGGAGACTAACTCGTACACGACCACTTACTCCTCCGTAAATCCAAGTTTAGGGAATTATTTTGAAATTTCGTCAGTGGAAGGTCCAAACGGGAGACTAACTCGTACACGACCACTTACTCCTCCGTAAATCCAAGTTTAGGGAATTATTTTGAAATTTCGTCAGTGGAAGGTCCAAACGGGAGACTAACTCGTACACGACCACTTACTCCTCCGTAAATCCAAGTTTAGGGAATTATTTTGAAATTTCGTCAGTGGAAGGTCCAAACGGGAGACTAACTCGTACACGACCACTTACTCCTCCGTAAATCCAAGTTTAGGGAATTATTTTGAAATTTCGTCAGTGGAAGGTCCAAACGGGAGACTAACTCGTACACGACCACTTACTCCTCCGTAAATCCAAGTTTAGGGAATTATTTTGAAATTTCGTCAGTGGAAGGTCCAAACGGGAGACTAACTCGTACACGACCACTTACTCCTCCGTAAATCCAAGTTTAGGGAATTATTTTGAAATTTCGTCAGTGGAAGGTCCAAACGGGAGACTAACTCGTACACGACCACTTACTCCTCCGTAAATCCAAGTTTAGGGAATTATTTTGAAATTTCGTCAGTGGAAGGTCCAAACGGGAGACTAACTCGTACACGACCACTTACTCCTCCGTAAATCCAAGTTTAGGGAATTATTTTGAAATTTCGTCAGTGGAAGGTCCAAACGGGAGACTAACTCGTACACGACCACTTACTCCTCCGTAAATCCAAGTTTAGGGAATTATTTTGAAATTTCGTCAGTGGAAGGTCCAAACGGGAGACTAACTCGTACACGACCACTTACTCCTCCGTAAATCCAAGTTTAGGGAATTATTTTGAAATTTCGTCAGTGGAAGGTCCAAACGGGAGACTAACTCGTACACGACCACTTACTCCTCCGTAAATCCAAGTTTAGGGAATTATTTTGAAATTTCGTCAGTGGAAGGTCCAAACGGGAGACTAACTCGTACACGACCACTTACTCCTCCGTAAATCCAAGTTTAGGGAATTATTTTGAAATTTCGTCAGTGGAAGGTCCAAACGGGAGACTAACTCGTACACGACCACTTACTCCTCCGTAAATCCAAGTTTAGGGAATTATTTTGAAATTTCGTCAGTGGAAGGTCCAAACGGGAGACTAACTCGTACACGACCACTTACTCCTCCGTAAATCCAAGTTTAGGGAATTATTTTGAAATTTCGTCAGTGGAAGGTCCAAACGGGAGACTAACTCGTACACGACCACTTACTCCTCCGTAAATCCAAGTTTAGGGAATTATTTTGAAATTTCGTCATTGGAAGGTCCAAACGGGAGACTAACTCGTACACGACCACTTACTCCTCCGTAAATCCAAGTTTAGGGAATTATTTTGAAATTTCGTCATTGGAAGGTCCAAACGGGAGACTAACTCGTACACGACCACTTACTCCTCCGTAAATCCAAGTTTAGGGAATTATTTTGAAATTTCGTCAGTGGAAGGTCCAAACGGGAGACTAACTCGTACACGACCACTTACTCCTCCGTAAATCCAAGTTTAGGGAATTATTTTGAAATTTCGTCAGTGGAAGGTCCAAACGGGAGACTAACTCGTACACGACCACTTACTCCTCCGTAAATCCAAGTTTAGGGAATTATTTTGAAATTTCGTCAGTGGAAGGTCCAAACGGGAGACTAACTCGTACACGACCACTTACTCCTCCGTAAATCCAAGTTTAGGGAATTATTTTGAAATTTCGTCAGTGGAAGGTCCAAACGGGAGACTAACTCGTACACGACCACTTACTCCTCCGTAAATCCAAGTTTAGGGAATTATTTTGAAATTTCGTCAGTGGAAGGTCCAAACGGGAGACTAACTCGTACACGACCACTTACTCCTCCGTAAATCCAAGTTTAGGGAATTATTTTGAAATTTCGTCAGTGGAAGGTCCAAACGGGAGACTAACTCGTACACGACCACTTACTCCTCCGTAAATCCAAGTTTAGGGAATTATTTTGAAATTTCGTCAGTGGAAGGTCCAAACGGGAGACTAACTCGTACACGACCACTTACTCCTCCGTAAATCCAAGTTTAGGGAATTATTTTGAAATTTCGTCAGTGGAAGGTCCAAACGGGAGACTAACTCGTACACGACCACTTACTCCTCCGTAAATCCAAGTTTAGGGAATTATTTTGAAATTTCGTCATTGGAAGGTCCAAACGGGAGACTAACTCGTACACGACCACTTACTCCTCCGTAAATCCAAGTTTAGGGAATTATTTTGAAATTTCGTCATTGGAAGGTCCAAACGGGAGACTAACTCGTACACGACCACTTACTCCTCCGTAAATCCAAGTTTAGGGAATTATTTTGAAATTTCGTCAGTGGAAGGTCCAAACGGGAGACTAACTCGTACACGACCACTTACTCCTCCGTAAATCCAAGTTTAGGGAATTATTTTGAAATTTCGTCAGTGGAAGGTCCAAACGGGAGACTAACTCGTACACGACCACTTACTCCTCCGTAAATCCAAGTTTAGGGAATTATTTTGAAATTTCGTCAGTGGAAGGTCCAAACGGGAGACTAACTCGTACACGACCACTTACTCCTCCGTAAATCCAAGTTTAGGGAATTATTTTGAAATTTCGTCAGTGGAAGGTCCAAACGGGAGACTAACTCGTACACGACCACTTACTCCTCCGTAAATCCAAGTTTAGGGAATTATTTTGAAATTTCGTCAGTGGAAGGTCCAAACGGGAGACTAACTCGTACACGACCACTTACTCCTCCGTAAATCCAAGTTTAGGGAATTATTTTGAAATTTCGTCAGTGGAAGGTCCAAACGGGAGACTAACTCGTACACGACCACTTACTCCTCCGTAAATCCAAGTTTAGGGAATTATTTTGAAATTTCGTCAGTGGAAGGTCCAAACGGGAGACTAACTCGTACACGACCACTTACTCCTCCGTAAATCCAAGTTTAGGGAATTATTTTGAAATTTCGTCAGTGGAAGGTCCAAACGGGAGACTAACTCGTACACGACCACTTACTCCTCCGTGAATCCAAGTTTAGGGAATTATTTTGAAATTTCGTCAGTGGAAGGTCCAAACGGGAGACTAACTCGTACACGACCACTTACTCCTCCGTGAATCCAAGTTTAGGGAATTATTTTGAAATTTCGTCAGTGGAAGGTCCAAACGGGAGACTAACTCGTACACGACCACTTACTCCTCCGTGAATCCAAGTTTAGGGAATTATTTTGAAATTTCGTCAGTGGAAGGTCCAAACGGGAGACTAACTCGTACACGACCACTTACTCCTCCGTGAATCCAAGTTTAGGGAATTATTTTGAAATTTCGTCAGTGGAAGGTCCAAACGGGAGACTAACTCGTACACGACCACTTACTCCTCCGTAAATCCAAGTTTAGGGAATTATTTTGAAATTTCGTCAGTGGAAGGTCCAAACGGGAGACTAACTCGTACACGACCACTTACTCCTCCGTAAATCCAAGTTTAGGGAATTATTTTGAAATTTCGTCAGTGGAAGGTCCAAACGGGAGACTAACTCGTACACGACCACTTACTCCTCCGTAAATCCAAGTTTAGGGTAACTTTTCAAAATTCCAAGAGGTTATAATTATAATTAAAGAGCATATCAAAAAAATTAATTTTAACATAATTATAACAGATATTTCACCCCTTCCAAAATTATAATTGTTGTTTTCCAAATAAATATATAACAGAGATGTCTTAATTTCTTAATTGGGTACATAGTCAACTTTGACGATTTATTCAAATTATTTTAATACATGACCAATTTATTAATTTTAATAGAGGTTAAGTTTAGATGACTTTAATTTCATATTCAGATTTATTTTCAGCCATCTCTCTCTCCCTCTGTTATCGTATTCGTACAAATATTCAGATTATCTCACTAGATTTTCTCTCCCCTTTTGGTAAAATCTCCAAAATTTGCAAGTAAATTTCAGTTTAGGTTTGACTTAATATCATTATGGCTCCAAATAATCTGGCATTGGGGCTGCGCTTCTTCGTCCAGATTTCCAAGTACTTCAAGACAAACCCCATGTTTGTGAGTACCGTATATTCAATGTTTAATTATTCGAATTTCTTGTTTGTTGTTATATTTTTTATGAAATAATCTTGCGTCATGAAGGTTTGGAAACCCTAAAGGAACAAATCTGAAAATTTTCTTGTATTCCCCTAATTGTTTTTTGTTTGTTATGGCTTAATGCTTTTGAGAAGATTTTTTAAAATCCTATTTTGGACTTTAGATATAGTGTGTCCTTACAATCAAAAAAGATTACCTCGGAAGTATATGGCTTTCAAGAGTGTTCTGTTTTAGTATGGAACTTAAACCTGATCGAATTTGTCTTCTAGTACGGTTTCCTAACATGTAGTTTACATCAATATATGATGGTCCCCATATTGGTGCTCAAGATTATTCGTTTAATTACATATGGATGTCCCAAAACTATTTAATTAACATATACTTTACATGGTGGCAGTTGTATATTTATATATGTTTTCCAATCACCATCTAGGTAGAAACATGCTATACTGGTACATGGGGTCAGCGAAATTATTAATTGTAGTTGCAACTGGATTGATTAATGTTCTATAACTAAAATTTAGATGTAACTTTTACATGCTTGTTTATTTCCATTGACAATTTCATCTACCCATTCCTATTTTACGCAGGAAATTCCAAAAGATTTCAAAGACATTGCCCTTAGTGAACTGGGGCATAACAAAAAAGGATCGTTGAGGGTTCGAAACAAGGTATATGAATGTATTATTGTGCATTCGGGAGACGATGTATTCATAGATGGAAAAGGGATTGCTAACATTTCTTATGACTTCAACGTATCCAAACGCGATGTGGTTTTTTTTTAGTACCATGGGAATGCCATATTTTACTGTATTGTATGTTGTGGATGCACTTATATGGAGAAAAAATCATTGGGCTACGGAACGCCAGTGAGGTTCTTCGTGGAGGCAATTTCATACGATGGATTGGTAAAGTTTTGGTACTTTTAAACCATTAAATATTGATATAGGGAGTAAATCACTAAGGGAATATTTATAAAACATTGGTTAAATTTGCAGGATTTGTCCGATTTCTTGTTCTCATTTTTCCCTACTAAAGAAACTAACACATTCTTCAAAGTCGAAACACGTCTTGGAACATGGAAGATTGAAGTTAAACATGGGCATGCATGGACCATGCTAGGAGGAGCATGTTGGCAGTCATTCCACAATGCCCACGATCTGTGTAGGTCAATGTATATTCAAATGGATTATCATGGCAATGGGAACTTTACAGCCACTATTTATAATCAAAATTCATGTTGCGAACAACCGTTCAGCCTCAATGGGATGTTATTTGGGAAAGGTGTTGTATTGTCAATTACATGATAAATTACTGCATCACACAATTCCAAGGGTTCAAATGTCTGTGCAATATAGACACAATCGATACGAATGGAAATGGTAAGAATGTGGATGATGCCGATAACGTTGACAATGAAGATCAATTGGATGACAATAGCCCACGGTTCGGAAATGTTATCGATTCCTGGATTATAACCACAAGAAAACATATGGTTCCTCAATCTTGTACAAAGACGCTTCCAAGAATGGTATACAATAAATTATATTTCATATTACTAAATTGGGATTATGCTGTTATTTAAGTTCGTAAAACTAATTTGAATCTATCTACATGTTGAAGTACATTCCAACAGCCAAGTGGAAGAAACATGAAATTGATGGGTGTAACGCTGTTATTCTTTTCGTGGAATCGTGTACTGAAACAAGATGGGAGGTCTTGGTGCATCCTTACAAAAGCAATGGGAAAACATGTCGTGTTGGATTGACTCAGGGGTGGACTAAATTGCAAATGACAACAACTTGAGGATAGGTGCAAAAATGAAAATCAATCTTCTAAGCCCACCACCTGAAGAGGATCATAGTGGTGGCAAGACAGTATACATGTCAATTGCATTTAAATAAGTTATGTAATAATATTGATAATTAAGTTACTTTTTTCGCATCATTTTCACGGTTAGTATATTTGGATTTATAGTTTATAATATATATTACCATATTCGGGGTTAGTGTATAATATATATTTATTTGATAGTTTTATATTGGGAAACTTGCTAAAATCGTCCCAAACTAATCAATGATTTTTGGGTTTTGCGTCCGCAAACCGTCATTTTCATTACTTTGGGACTAAATTCATACAAAATGACAAAATCAAAATTTGTCCCGACGTAATTAGGTGAAAATATATAGTTTGGGACGAAATATCAAAATTAGCAATTAGTTTCGGACGATATTTCAAACAAATATTAAAAATTAAATTGCGGTGCAAAATTCGGTGAGGTAATATGGTTTGGGACGAAAATGCAACATCAATAATTATTTGGGGATGTTTTCTGCAATTTTACCTTTTATATTTTGAAGTGAAACTATCTATCTGTTTAGATTAACAGATTATACATTAACTTTATATAATACAACATTATTTATATTTTATATGTTATGTATATTAGATATTGGAATAGGAATAAAATAATAATTTTGAAATTTTTAGATGATAACTGCTTTGAATATCTATAACTGAGTAGCTAAAACACTATTTTTGTCCATGTCTAATTTAATATAGTGACATTTTCTCGATAAAGAGTGCTTCGACGTTATATAAATTTACCAATTAACCATACTAAATGTCTACTTGTTGCACTTTGTACCTTTCATATATTATACTGGGCAATTATGAAGATGTGCAAAATTTCACGTAATTTAAAAAAATCATCCATACATCTTTGATATTTAAAATTAATGATGTGCAAATTCGATATTATTTATCATGGATTTAAAAAATGATAAGAACCAAAATAATAAAATTATAAATGTTACATGTGTGTTTCAAACAATCCAAACGAAATATTTATTTATCATATAATATACACAATTAATCTAATTGAAGACTGTTATTTCATAGTAGGTTAGCATTATCTTAAAATTGTGTCTAATATACGGATTATACTAGTATATATACATAATGCATATCAAAGCAAACAAAAATATGATATTCAGCCCTACTTTTAATATCAGGTCAAATTAATTATGCATCTCATATGGCATCCGAAATAAAAATTCCAGAATAATTTGATTTTCCACAAGATCCAAAAAATATATCACTGTATAATTAATGTCCAACATTATATAGTATATAATTTTGAAAAGAAATTTGTATTTCCATGAAAAAAAAAAGAATAAATTTCAGAAATAAATGTTATTATATTTGATAAAAATAACAAATATACTAGGATATCTGCCAATCCAAGGGATCGAACCCGAATTCCCATCCATCCCAATGTAAACACTCTACCACTGAACCAAATAATTTTGGTTGTAACTGTTGCCACATACACCTAATTATATAAAGTTATAAACACTTACTTTTTTTAAAGTCCACCATACAAATACAGATTTAATCCTCCAATTCCAAGGAAAGTATAAAGGGAGTCAAGGGACTGGGCATTTTAAGCGATTTCAATCAACCCATCATCACTTCATCAGTTCTCAGGATGGAAGCAAGTGGTAATTTGGCTAGGGGATTGCGATTCTTCTCGGAGATTGATTCTGACGAAAATTATATGTTTGTAAGTTTCATTCCCCTTGTCTAAACCCTAGACATACAAATACGTATGTATATTTTGCTCGTAACTGCATTCGAAATGTGTGTATCATGAAACATAGAATTTCACATAAATTGATAGATTAGACTTGTTGCGTGCAGGGTAATTTAAACTTCTTTAAATGTATTATTCCCAATTTTTATTATTTCTCAATCATTCAAGTAAAACATTGTGTCATAGACAATTTTGGGAGTATTTTATGAATGTCAATTGTAATTGAGTGCACAAACTTGTTCCGTGCAGAAAATGCCATCGTTTTTCCTAGATTATGCCGTCGATGAGTTGATGAAAAAAAGGAAAAAAATTGAGTTGAGGTGTTACCCAGATACCGTTTATGAATGTAAGCTTGTAATCAAGGATGGGCTATTTTACATAGGGGGTGAAGATATAAAGGAGATGTACACAGACTTCAATTTGTTTCCAGATGAAATAGTTTTTTTCGAGTACCTGGGGAATGGGCAATTTTCAGCGTTTCCATGCTCAATAAGAACATTTCTTGAGAAGTACGGGGATAAAAATTGGGACAGTATCGACCGTTTCTATCTGGACAAGCATCACTATGATGATACTAGTTTGGTAATATTACTTTCTAACAAAAACTATCATATTATCATGTTAATTTCACTATTCAAACTTGTTTATAATTAATGGTTTTCCTCGTCTGCAGCATTTTCCATTTCATGTATATCGTTTAATTCATGTGAGGGAAAACCGATATGCCATAATTCGAACCAAAATTGGGACATGGAAGATAGATTTACACAAAAGTGATGGACAGGCAACATTGAAAGGAAAATGTTGGAGATCTTTCTTCCGAGCCAACAAAGTGAAGACATTTTGCATATTACAGATGGAGTATCACAAGAACATGTACTTCACAGCAACCATTTACCAAGATTGTTGGTGCGAGCCACCTTTCATTCCAGATGGGAGATTGTTAGTCCGAGGTGATGTGTTAATTATATAACATTATGGTATCTTAATAGAGTGAAATTTGGATTCTGCCTATTAATTGGATTTTTTGGTGTATCCTATATAGATGACGGCGGACCACAAAGTTATATGTGTTTATGCAAGACAAAAGAGCATACTTCGGAGAACACCAAGGTTACTGTAGTTCGTCCTAAGAACAGTCCTGTAACTTCGAATCAAGAGGCACCATTGCCACGACATCTTGCAAGCTGGTCCAGGACAATCCGTAAACACAATCTCCCGGTTCAATCGAGGAGAGCTGTTTCAAGGCTGGTATGAAATTATAAATATGAAAGTATGGTTTGGAGGCATGGATTAAAACTTAGCCATTTCGATTCATTATAATTAAACTACTCAGTTTGTTTTCAAATGGTTTATTGCAGTACCTTCCACATGAGTTATGGAGGGAACATCAGTTGTATGACACCAAAGTGGCAGAAGTTAGAGTTCCAAGGTCCTCTGATCAAACATGGAGAGTTCAAGTGCATACATATGAAGATTTTCAAACTAACACTCCTGGTCGTGTTGCATTGGGTCGAGGATGGGACAAGTTTGCTAGGGACAACAACTTAAGGTTGGGTCAAGAGGTACAATTCCAGATAATACGGGTTCACAATGAGGTCGTGTACATTGACTTGATTATCTAAAAGTGCTAATGTTGGCTCAATATATGGTTAGAGTTGGTGATGTTAGGATTGGTATTATGTGGCTTTAAATGGATTTTTTCAATTCTCCGTATGAGTATGGGTTAGTTGCAACAAACGACATATGTTATTTCTCGTAATTCTGTTATTTTTAAGTATATATAAAATAGCTGCTTCTTTTGGAATCATTGCAGCTATTTCATTAATCCGTTCATCTTTTCATGATTATAATATGCAATATTGGTATTTTTTCTCCTTATCGAGGGTGGAAGGGTAGATTGGAGATGGAGACAAACAAGTCTTTTTGGAAGGGGTTCTATGAAAATTATCTGGAAATTACTCGTAAAATGTTTTTCCCACAAGTAGGGGCTGACTAGAGCCTTTTGGTTGGGGCAAAGTTCAATTATTTCCAAAATTTGTAAGTCGAAGATCCAAACGAGAGACAAATTTCTACCGGACCAATGAACCCTCCGTAAATCACATTTTCAAGGAATTTTCCGAAATTTCGAATATCAAAGATCCAAACAGGAGATTAATTTGAACATTACACTAACTCCTCCTTATAGCAAATTTTTGGGGTTTTTTTTTTAAAAATTGGTCGATCGAACATCCTAACGGGAGGAATATAGTAAGTCAAATCCAACATAACTCTTCTACCAGAAAAATTAAATATCCAACATAACTGCAATGTCTTATGAAGTAAAAACAACGAAAAAAAACAACAATACAACACCGGTTATTATAATAACTAATTAAGATATATTGCGACTTGATTGTGTGCAAAAATTATCCTCTTCCATTGCTTCAACATGCGACTTGCCACCATCACCGACATTTTTTGCTTTCTTATTGTCAAATGTTGTGGCTTTATGGCCAGGCTTCCTGAGAATATATATTAATTATTAACAAATATTTAATGTTTGCAAATTAATACAGCAACCATAAAAAATTAGTAGATAATAATTAATTAACAAATATTCATACCGACAAATACGACATCGTTGCATAATCGATTTAGGGGCTCCTCTAGACTTGATTTTTGAAGGATCACTGACATATTGTTCTGAACCCGTTTTCGGTGGGTCGCCAATACCATAACACCTTGAAGACTTATCATCTCCCTTCCTTTTTTTCTTGTCGGGTGACTGGTCATCTCTCTTTTCCTTCCGTTCGGGACTAATATTGAATTCTTCTCTACACTGTTTCATAACTTCACGCAAACGGTTCATCAAATTTTCTCTGCCATCTTCTTCCTCATAAAATTCAAGGCAAAACTCCAAATATTCTTTGTGAAATTTTGTAAAACTAGAACTGTGGGGGTCTTCAAATGGAAAAGTATTGGGAAAGTTGTAAAGCAAACCACGACCAATATCCACAGTCCATCTCTTGTATATGCATGGGGCAGGAATTTCAGTTATGTTTAAACACTTAAATGCAGCAAAAAGATGGCGACAGGGTAACCAATCAGACTCTAGCATTAGGCAATCACATTCAAATTTTCCAATTTCCCAGTCAATAGCTATAAAATGGCGTCTGCAGTAATCGTTAACTTGTTCCACAAATGTAAAAACAAACCGTTTGTCATCAATATTTTTGGATTCTTCCAGGATCAAACCTTGAGCTTCAAATATTTCTTTTTCTACAATGAAGAATATGTACCTAGTATATATGGATGCAGCGTGCTTTTGAAGACTAACAAGTGTTGTTGGAATAAATGATGGCTGATTGGGTGATTGTGAAGTAGCTTGATCAATTTTAAACTTACCCCTAAGTCTAGCAAGACATGCAAGGTAATGCTTTAGAAACTCGGTTAACTTAAAACCATATGCGGCACCTCGATCCTTCACAAGAGAATTAAGAGACTCAGCTCGTTGAGTACTCCTCATCATCGCAAAGAAATGACCTCGGAAGTGAGCCTCGCTCCACTGTTCTCTCTTAGCATATGTTTCAGTAACCCAACGATGTTGTGATAGGCCATGCTCTTCAATCAACTCGTGCCATTTCAACTCAAATTCTTCGATGCCAATATTGTTTTTCAAGAAACTTCCAAAAGCTTTGGTGAAGGGTGGTAACCGGACTTTACGTGTACAATTCCTTTGCAAGTGCCAACTACAAAGTCTGTGTTTCGCATTGGGAAACTCTTCTTCTATGGCTTTATGCATAGCCGCATCTTGATCGGTTAAAATTGAGATAGGATCTTCCCATTCCATTGCCTCACGGAAAGTCTTCAACAACCATCTATACGATTCAATACTCTCATTGTACATTACTGCAGTTCCAAATATGCAGGTTCTCAAGTGATTATCTACTCCCGATAAAATCACCAATGGAAACTTGTAACTGTTGGTTTTGTATGTGCTATCAAATAAAAGTACATCCCCGAATAGTCTATATTGATCCTTGGAAAAACCATCTGCCCAAAATAACCGGGTCAATGTTTTGTAATTTTCGTCGATCGTGTACTTGAATATCAACTCTTCATCGTTTACTTGCAATCCTTCAAGAAAGGACAAAGCAGTGTTCACATCACCATGCTTAACGAGTCTCATTTTCTCCTTATTCAAGTAATTATATCCATCCTTCTTAGTAAATGATAATTGCCCCGATCCTCCTTCCATGTATTCTAACCAATCCATTGATTTCGAGGCACCAATACCAGCATTGCTCATCCGAGTCAATAAAGCCTTATGGATTGGTGTCATATACCTGCAGCTCAAAATAATGCTCTATTTAAATCACAGAATAATAATATAAAATAAAATAAATGAGTCAATGCTATTGAATACGATACTTTATCTTGTTCAAATAATATAATGTTGCAAATACCTGTTACACTTCAAACGGTGGGACGTTGCAACAGATTCTAATGGATGGTTGTGATTACCTTCAAAATGAGTGACCTTATATTTCCCATCATAAATATCATGTGCTATGCGGAAACGTGCTTTACATCCACACCTAATGTCATCTCTAGATCTTCGATTGTACTTTCTCCCTTCTTTAGGAGGCACTCGAAAGCCTTCCCTAGAACATACAAATTCCACATTCTTCACAATACCACTATCTATTTTTCTATGACACTTACGAACATCAAAGCCTTTTCTTCTTGCATATTCAATGTAAAATACTTCAGCTTCACAAGGAGACTTAAAACTAGAAAGCACAATTGGCTCCATCATTAACTCATCATGTTCATTTTCATCACACATTGATTTTACATTAGCATCCGCTTTGGAACTATTTTCACTAGATGAATACCAATCATCTTCATATTTGAAATCCATCACCTCTTACACATTTAAAAGTAGCAAACTACGATCAGTAAATTTATAAATTAAAGTAAAATTAAATTCCCCAACTTTAATTCACATACTTTAATACATATTAAGAGCCAGTCTATATATAACATACATATTACCTCCAAACTTTATAATACACATACATATTGAAATATCCAAACTTTAATTGAATATAGTGACACCAACAAATTAAGAGCCAGTTTATATTACATGAACAAAATAACACCAATGTATTAAGACCAGCATCAAAGTTGAAACAAATTAATACATACAGAAAAAAATGTTATTCTGGGTTGCTTGCCTTGCGTAATAATTTGCTCAATTACTCAATTAAAATAAATAAAATCATGTAGATACAACATATCAAACCACGAATTGCTCTATTACACAATTAAAATAAATAAAATCATGTATTACGAGTATAGGAAATTAGGAAAACAAATTCAGATAACTTCCCGAAACAACCAACTTCAGATAAATTGCTTCTTTACAATAAACAAACACTACAAATATTAAGTCCATGAGAAACAAAAACTTACTGCACTTATACTCAAACAACTTGAACCACAACGCAAATGTCAAGAATTTGAGGGAAATCTGCAGGAATGTTAACGATTAAACCAACCGACTTAAATCGTGCTCAACTAAGGGAGGTCCTCTTCAAACTTATTCAATTTCAACCTTGGATCAATTAGTGAAGAACCGAAGAAGACAGATGTGCAGAGGAAGAAACAGGAACTAATGTCGGGTGTATAGGTTTTTCAATTTTAATTGAATTAATTGAATAACCGAAGAAGAACTTGGATCAATCAGTGAAGAATGGAGGAAGAAAGAGGAACTAATGTGTGATGTATAGGTTTTCAATTTTAATTGAAGGAGGATAAGGGTATTTTGGTCAGTGTAAAATACAAATAGAGAGGGTTGCCGGTATTTTTTTTGACACGTGTCGCCTCTCGGTGGTGACCTAATGAAAGGTCGGACATGGGAGAACTAGTGGGAGACTATCCCTACAGTGAATATTGTCAACAAGATGTCTATTGGAAAATAAGAAAACTCTGTGAAACGACGATAAGCAAAATTTCAAACCCGTCTACTGATTCCTTCTCTACCCTTCAATTCAATCTTCACTTTTCATGTTGAACACTAATCCACCATTGGGTTTCAGATCATGATTCCGTAGAATTCGTAAGGGAGGAAGTCGGACCCGTAATCGAGAACCTCGTTCACGTCCATCAGCAACAAGATTTGTGCTCGGCACGTACGCGTGAATCCATCCAAAGAACACTTAGTGACTGGCCTGTATCGGATCAGTGGCGTTCACTATTGATTGAGGATTTACTTCGCAACACACACGACATGGTTAGTTCGGTTTCTCCAGAGTGTAATCAGTTGAATGTTGCTATAGCAGTTATGCATAAACACAATCACATTCATTTCGTAAACGCTGACACGATCAATGCGGTGATGCAACATTCTATGGAAGAAAGAGATTCGACTATGGTTCCGGCTACAGATTCATCGATCGGTTCATTAGAGAGCAAGACAATGGATTGTTCGAACGAGAGTTGTTCGATTTGTTTGGAAGAATTTTGTAACGGTTGTAAAGGTTGTAAAGTTACGTGCATACCTTGCTCGCATTTGTTTCATAACAGTTGCATAGCCGAGTGGCTTAGGACTAGTCACTACTGCCCGCTTTGCCGTTTTGAGATGCCCACTGTCTAGTAATTAGATACACAAAGACTTTTATGACAATTCTTTCATGTAATTGTTTTCTTTTGAATGATATGAATTCATTTTTCTAAGTTCAAATCTTATGTGGTATGTAGATATTGAGTGAATAGTAAATTAACTCCATGTGATAAATAAAAGGGCAAAATACCTTAAGGCTGGGTTTGGATTGAGTTATTAGTAATAGCCCAAATTGTAATATTGGGCTACTTAATAGTCCAATTCTCAGAATAATTGGGTGTTTGGTATATTATTAATAGGCTGATTACTAATTGGGCTGAGAATATATTCTCGGTTCGGATAGCCCAATAAATCCAGCAATTCTTGAATTCCCCATAATACCCCTGATCTTATAAAATTGATTTAATCTCGTCCGTTGCTTCGTGATTGATCTCAATCGTTGAAATCAAGGTATAATAACCTGAACATTTTATAATAGTAGGCAACATATGAACATTTTATTAAAAAGTCCAGACAAAGCAATATCCAACAGGCCGCATATGAACATTTTATATGGATTTTTGTTTATACAACAACAAGTAATAGCATAAACATCAAAACCACCAAACAAATTTTTCCAAAAAAAAAATTTTAAAAAAAGATTAAAATCTAGCAAGCATACTGGATTTGCACAGGAAAATGTTTTTGTTAGGGGAATACTTACACCCACACTTAACAAACCAATTAGTGTTATTAAATGAAGCATAAAAATAAAGGAGATTCAATTTTTACCAAAAACAAGCTCGGATTCAAGTTTTTCTTCCTTTGACCGTGTTCTTCAAATCTTCGGATATTTGCTCCAATAATCGAATAATCTGCAAAATCGAGATGATTATTAGTTGAAAGACCTGCCAAATGTCACGGTTGTGCAAGAAAAATGAAGAAACGGAAAAAAAAAATTGAAGCTCAAGATATGCACTTCTTCCTCTTATCTCTGGAAATGGCCGCGAACTGAGGGGGAAAAGAAATTTTTACTTGTTTTGTTTTTTCCCCAGGTTCAGCCGAAATTATTTGTAAATCTAGGGGCAATTTTGGGTGAGAAAATATCAATTGGGCCAGACAAATGTAATTGGACCTCAGAGATGAAATTATAATACAGCAGATAAGGTGGGGTGGCCCACAAAACCGTAAGATAAAATCGGGCAGCCCGGGTTTTTATTACCCAATCCGAACAAAATATTAAAGGCCCATTTCAGATTGATTAAAATAATATGGAGCTTATCTGGGCCTTATTACTTCATCCGAACCCTGCCTAATTCTACAACAAATATTGCATGTTGGGGTCCCAAAAAGCGTCTCAACAGTATTGTTGTTGAGGCGCTACGTAAAAGCGTCCTTACAAAAGGGGTATCAATAGCCATTGAGACACTTTTTAGCGTCCTAAGAATAGATGTATTGGGGCGCTTTACACTATCATCATAAAAGCCAAATATTACTCTTATTAGCGCCCCAAGAAGTATTGTTATACATGAAATTGAAACAGTTATAAGCGTCTCAATATAAGCATTGTGACACATATAAGCGTCCCAATTAAAATATATTTTACAATATATACATATATATATATATATATATATATATATATATATATGAAAAATAATATATTCTACATTATGTAATAATATTTGCCAACCTTGCATGATTAATTGAAATATGAATTACAAAAGAAACCCATATATATTTCACTTTCTAAGAAAATATCTTTTACAAGAGAATTATAATCCTAACATAGTCAGGGGCGGAACTAGAGGGTTTCGATTGGGGGGTCGAGATTTTTTTAATAGGAAATTCATTATCATTTTTATGCCGTGATAAAATGAAATAAAGTAATAATGTCTTTTTATTCAATAAAAGGTGAAAAAATATATTGTTAATTTATTTTAAGAATCCATTTAACAAATTATTTAAGGAATTAATCAAACGTAGAGACATTTTATAACATAAATTCAATTCTGTTAAAAAAAATGTTATTAAAGTACCAAAATTAACACTAAAATTCTTCTTTTTTTTGTACTGCTTTTAATATTCTTGAGTGCATTTATGAAAATTAAATATTCTTATCATAATATATTTACATTTTCAATTCAAGGTAATATGTTAGTCAAACTAAAAAACATTTATAAATAAGAAACAGTTAAAAGAATGAAAAATTAAATATATATATATATATATATATATATATATGAAAAATATTATATTCTACATTATTTAATAATATTTGCCAACCTTGCATGATTAATTGAAATATGAATTACAAAAGAAACCCATATTTCACTTTCTAAGAAATATCTTTTACAAGAGAATTATAATCCTAACATAGTCAGGGGCGGAACTAGAGGGTTTCGATTGGGGGGGGGGGGGGGGGGGGCGAGATTTTTTTAATAGGTAACTCATTATCATTTTTATGTCGTGATAAAATGAAATAAAGTAATAATGTCTTTTTATTCAATAAAAGGTGAAAAAATATATTGTTAATTTATTTTAAGAATCCATTTAACAAATTATTTAAGGAATTAATCAAACGTAGAGACATTTTATAACATAAATTCAATTCTGTTAAAAAAAATTTAATTAAAGTACCAAAATTAACACTAAAATTCTTTATAACATAAATTCAATTCTGTTAAAAAAAATTTAATTAAAGTACCAAAATTAACACTAAAATTCTTCTTTTTTTTGTACTGCTTTTAATATTCTTGAGTGCATTTATGAAAATTAAATATTCTTATCATAATATATTTACATTTTCAATTCAAGTTAATATGTTAGTCAAACTAAAAAACATTTATATATAAGAAACAGTTAAAAGAATGAAAAATTGAAAGAAGTAGACATGAGGTTTCGAACATATACCAATTTAGAGGAACTACAGTGCACTAAACCACTGGGCCATCATCGCTTATGAATTTAAACTAAGGGTGTATGGTTTTAGTGTATATATTTTTACATATTTTTCTGGAAAATGCTTTTACTGCAAATATATACATGCATTTATATTTTATATGCTTTTGAGTTGAAGTTTGAAAATGGAAATAAAGCAAATGGTCACTTTTCCTTGCAATAGTATTTTTAATAATTTCGAAGTCAGGTAATTTATGATATTTATCTAATAGTATAGTATATGTATCGAGACACTCCTAGAATTTCATAAGAACGTAAAGTCACTCTCAATATTAAACTTGATGTTCTTTTTTTCTTTTCTTTTAATATTTGAATTATAAAATTTGATGTGACTAGAGATTTTTTTCTTAACCGAGTGACATACAAAAAAATGAACAGTTATATAAAACCATGTAGAATCGGGAAATATACACTACTATATAATAGTATGTTAAGTTATTCTCGTAAATCTGATTTAATTGAAATTAACTTATGCCTGTCTTAATTATGAGAAAATATTTCATGTGAACGATGATGATATATATATATGGTACAATTTTTGGAGAGTACTGCATTTAGTTTCTAAATTTAGAGGTATATATATGAACTCAAAGGACTCGTTGATCCGCATTTTGTATTGTAATGTAAAAGTTAATTTGAATACATTTCATCCATCTGTTGTTCTATATCATCAGTTCGACGGATACCTAATTTAAGAGTTTGACAATCTAATGTGTTTTCCTTTTTACTTAAATGTTGGATTGAGTTAAGGCAAAATTGTAAAAGTCGTCACAAACTAATCACTGATTTTGGATTTTCATCCCAAACTATTAAATTTGACGAATTTCATCCCGTAATTTAATATTTTTTGGAATATCGTCCCACCATAATTATACAACGGAATTGCGCATTTGCCGATGAATTATCACATGGCTGCTTAAGGGTCATGACATGGTAAATTTTAACATGAATAATTATATAATATTGCAGAGTTCGTCCCAAATTAATTACAAAATTGAACGTCATTTTCATTAACTTAGAAATTTAATATTGGGACTAAATTCATACAAAATGGTAAATTATGGGACGAAATTTGACGAGTTGATATAGTTTGGGACGAAATATCAAAATTAATAATTAGTTTAGGACGAAATTCGCCAAGTTACATAGTCCGGGACGAAAATTCAAAATCAGTAATTAGTTTAGAACGTTTTCAGCAATTTTACCTTGAGTTAATTACTTAGTTTGATCAAACTTAGTGTCGTTCGAACTTGAACAATAGATGAACACCAACTAATCAAGCAGCCAAACACATAACATATAACCTTTATCACTAAGCATGACTTAAAATTGTCCAGTTTTGATAATATATACATCATTTTTTTTCTTTCTAATTTATGTAAATACTAATCACATATAAGTCTTTTTGTGGTTTCAGATCCTAAAAGACATGCTAAACTAAATTATGTATTTTTTACTTAATTAAATAATATTATGATTTTAATACAAGTTATTTAAGTTTAATTGCACTTAATTTGTGTGTGTGATATTGAATGTTTGAATGTCATGTTATATATACTCCTAAAAAAGACTTGAATGAAAGCAATGCGTTTTCATTAAAAAAATAAAAAAAAAAGACTTAATTATGTATGTACTTGAATCAGGCTAAGAAGTTTTTTTTGTTTATTAGTGATCCAAAAATATCTTAACGCGTCCCAACTTACATATCTTAATGGTATTTTTTGATAAAAAAATATTCAAGTGCATGAATTAAACCGTGGCCCGTTTCTTTATTTGTTCTCACAATAATACTACATATATAGACTTAATTCGGATTATTCTTGGGGGGCTAAGGCGGTCCGCCCCTTAGCATAGTCAAGAAATCCCCTCAACACAAGTCTATCTCCTTAATACACAAGTCACTTACATAGTGGAATAATAACAATGACTACGTTGTCCATCTAATCCAATGTACTTTATTCTTCCGCACCTACACGATATGAAATCACAAAAACTTACAAAAATCATTTCAAATTTTATAAAAGTTCAAAAGGCATTCTGTTTGTGAGAGATCAAACAACAAATCATGACAAATGTACCTATGTTTCTTTTAGCACATGCACTATAAACTGAAGCTTACAAACATAATGAATCAATCATACAAAATTCATAAATATCTGCGCAATAGATAATGGTGATTCAAGCAAATAACTTTAACGGTACTGAGTTTCAAAAGTACCGTACTTTATAAATGGAGTTTACAAGGAGTGCAGCAATGCCCAAAGAATGTATGGACGCTTGTTGCAATGACCCCTTCAATATCTCCTTGTTTGACATTGAAATCTAAGTATACACCATGGTCAACACCCTTAGTTACGCAAAGGATTCCTTGTGAAAACAGACTGCAAATAAAAATAGGGAATAGTTTAAGGCTCAACAAGAACAAATAGGAGAAGCAAAAGTAAATAGTGCAAATAAACATAACAATATATGCTATATATTTCAATGGATCAATATCTAGGAAATGAACATCAATCAAAATAATATCCCCCGACTTTATACATATTAAGTCCAAAAACAACAGCAGAACCTACCCCATGGAATCAAGGGATACAAAAAATATGTACAAGAAAATCAATTAACTGACTACTACAAATTTACCAAGTATGTACTTTTATACATAACCTAATAATTCACATGAGTAATACGGAAGCAGATTTCCGTTATGCTCTGGAAAAACAGAGCAAGAGTGGTAGAATTACAACATCGAACCTCAGAATGACAAGTTTAGCTTCCTAAAAAAAATCGTTCATTCCTTTATTATAGCAACTCGCATCAGACTTTAGATCATACATGAGCTATTTCTCTCATCATTCAAGCAGAGGCCTATTTAAGAATGTCTTACATGGCCATTACCTGTTCAGATCATTTCAATCCCCGCTTTCAATTCATTTCACTGCATATGTTGGATTTTATTCCATAAAATCTTGCATAGGTAAGAAGAAAATGCAGAATTTCAGAAAACTAACTCATAAATGTGCTTTGCGGTCAATACAATTTCTTTACGTGCAAATTGCAAAATGCTTCAGGCTAAAAATTAGGAACTCCCAAACATTAAAATTAGCAACTTCATAGTTAGGATGGAGAAATATTTTACCTCCGAATGAATTACATTCCAGCTACTTAATCATATCTCCGAACACCAAAAGAAAATGCACAAAGAACATATTTTGCATGAATATATATGGACTTGCAAAGTAATTTTGTCCACGTGTTCCACAGCTTGCTGCGTAACAGTCACTTTCTTCACTTGTTTCATTCAAAGTGGTTAGATTTGCATTTATTTCCAAAAATAACCAAGAGAGACTACATTCTAGAAACAACCTTCTCAAGTAATTTTTCGATCACTGTAAAATCTAAAATGAACCTTAGTTAAAGCATTAAATCAAACGAAAAGCTGCAACTTTCACTTAATCATTTAAATGGCAAGAGAATATAAATCAAAGAATTTTTTAAACCAATTCGGTACCTTCTATATCTTCAGGAAAGTCTTCAGTAGTCAGCATTTTTTCTTGCTTCAACACACTGTAATAAACAAGACAAAAATAATCATAAGGAAGCCATTGTTCTTTCTTCTCTTTTTCAGAAATAAAACTCAAGAAACATATAATCTTGAGAGGGCTGGGAGGGAAAACGGGAGTAAGCGAAATAACGAGCGGACCTTTTTTTGGGTGAAATAAGTATTAGCGCCTTCTAGTCGATTTTTATTTCTTTTTTCTTTTTCTTTAATTCAATTGAGCGCTCCTTTAAAACAAGCGCCTCAATATGAGACGGTAAGGACAATTTGTTATAAGTGTCTCAATTTATGGGTCCTAACAGACAACATTTGTTGTAGTGCTTCCTGTGTTTTTATAAAAGAAGCACATCGCTTCCCTCTAAATTGCTTATTAATTCATATCACGAGGAGTTAAATTACTCATTATTTCATTTCACGGGGAAGTAAAGTGCCCATTTTTATATCACAAGGAGGTAAATTGCTCATTATTTCATTTCACAGAGAGTTAAATTGCCTATTTTTATTTCACAGGGAGGTAAATTGTCCATTAGATGTATCACATGGAGTTAACTTACAAAAAAACCCTCTAGATATTAATTAACTTGGCTGTTGGTTTTATTATTTTTATTAATGTGACAGTTAATTTAATATTTAACTAGGGTTAATGGCTAATTATCCCCTGTTTAGATTTCCTTGTGCTAGATAGGAAATGGAAAAGACTTGAAGCCATTCATCCCATTGGGTATTTGGATTGTGGCAATCAAAGCCTTCCGAATCTTTGGCTCTTGAGGAGAAGAGAAACAAGTTGTACTATAATTTGTGACTCAATCGCGGTTAAATGATTCAAAACAAGTCATTATTTGGGAAACGAGCAAAATACCAAAACATCCCCTATGTTTTGTCTAACTTTCAAAAATCCCCCTGTATTATTTTAACTCTCAAAAAACACCCTATCATTACAAAAAATTTAAATTTTAGGGACAAAATAATAAATGACAAAATTACAAGAAATTAATATTGTCACTAAAATGGTGTATATTAACACACTAGTGACAAAATATATGAAAAAGTTGTCACTAAATTATAATGACAACATTTATTGTCACTAGGTTGTCACTGAAATGGTGTCACTAATTATCAACAGTGACAACTTAAGTTCTATAAACTTGTCATTAATATTCATTAGAGATAACTTAAAAATATATTTTGTTATTATTGCACTTGTCACTATTATTATTGTGATCAGATTAATAATTTTATGCAAAAAGTGACAATTTCAACAATGTCACTTACGATATCAAATAAGTGCCAAATACACCCCCAAAAAAGAGAGTGTGTTTCAAACCCCAAAATTGCAAGTATTTGTTCATATTTTGCTTTTGATATGACAATTTTACCCCTGACATCGAAAGACAAAAACACTCCTATGCATTGTTTAACTCCCAAAAAACCCCATATGTGTCATTTTAAATCTCCAAAACCCCCTATGTTTGATTTATATACCACACTCGACCCAAGTAGTATATACTTGTTTTTCAAAAAGAATATATATATTTAAAAAACAAAACACATAGGGGTAATCTTGTCATTCCATCAAAAGTCAAAAATAAAATTATAAGTATATACTACTAGGGTCGAGTGTGGTATTTAAATTCAAACAGATAGGGTTTTTGGTAATTAAAATTACACAAGGATTTTTTTGAGAGTTAGACAAAGCATAGGGGTTGTTTATCTTTTGCTCTTTGGGAAACCTATCGGGTAGAAATGTGTTAATTTTCCATAAAAAAGGAAACAAAACAATGAGATGTTAATAAACAAGAGATCTAGAGTAAAACATAAACTAGACATTACTGACTCAATTCTAAGGGTTTCATCTAACTTTCACATCAATGGTGTTCCCATATGAAAGTACAGAAAATAAAACCACCATTCAATTTCAGTATCTTGACTTTTTGCACATTCAAGCAACATATAATAAATCCAAAATTATAGTACAAAGAGGAAGCATCGAGGATATTTTTTTGGAATATCGTCCCACAGTTAATTATGAAATGTAAATTGTGTATTTATCGTTAAATTATCACATGGTTGTTTAAGTGTCATGATATGGTAAATTTTAACATGAATAATTATATAATATTATAGATTTCGTCTCAAACTAATTACAAGATTGAACCGTCATTTTCATTAATTACAAATTTAATATTAGAACGAAATTCATACAAAATGGTAAAACATATTCGTTAAACGATATATGTATAAATTGAATAGTTGAGTTCCCATTTTTCCCCAAACTTAGATCTTTGTGCACTTTATTTCTGAACTTACACCCTTGTTGTACTTTTCACCTTGAACTTTCCTCCCTAATCTTAAATGACGAAAATACTCCACATAATGGTTTGTGTCTTCATATTAATGTAATTTCAAGATGGAATAGTGCCAAAAAAAATTAGTTCACGAGAAAAATAAAATTTGACTCTAAGTTACTGGGGGAAAAGTGAGATTTTCTCTAAAATAATTTACCTCTTCTTTCCATAATCTTTAAAAGAAACCTATAAATTTTCTAGTAATAAAATCGACTATTAATTTCATTAAGAATCAAATAAACAACATCTTTCAAATAAAAACAAAATCGAAAATATCTTAAAACTTCTCTAATATTTGAATGTACTATTTAAAAAGCCCAACAAATAACACCTACACTATTTGTCTCTTTTAAATTTTCGGGGAGGGTGAAGTGCCTTTATTCAAATCATAGAAAGATAAAATTGAACATTATTCATTTCACATTGAATAAATTAAACATTATTTATTTCCGGGGGCAAAATGTTATTAGCTCTCTTTTGAAATGTCGGGCCAAATTTTTTACTGTAGTTCACTATTCTTGAGACTGAAAATCTGAAAATTTAGGTCTGAAGCCCAATTTCATTTTCTTCAAAAATTGATTTTGATTCCGCACATAGTATAATAAAATGATAATAATCGAGTGGAAGCAAACCTAAGTACAATTTTATGGTAAAAGTAAAAGGTGAAGTGGAGGGAATCAGTAACAGTATACGTTCAAAAATTGGGAGAAAGAAAATGTGATCATATAAGTCGGGCCGAACAGAAAGGCGTATTTGAAGCCCGGTGTGCAAATCGTTCATCTTCAGCCCGAATTCTCCCGCCGCAGAAATCCAGCTCTTAGGTTGAGTTTAAGGTTAGGGCTTTTGCCGAAAATCTATTTCAATCTATATTTTGCTTTCGAATTTCGGTAGTTTTGCTCCATTCAGTATGAATTTGTTGAATTGGGGAAAAAATAGAAATGATTTATTGTTGAATTTGTTACTTGACCTAAAATTATTTGCTGAAGAAAACAATTTTCAGTTTATCTCTGTTGTGAAATTTGTGGAGAACTGGAGATTAACTGTATGATAGAAACACTGGAAAGATGGATATCTGTATGGCCTTAATTACGCGAAATTAGTGCCGTTTTAGCTCGTTAATTTCATTACACGAGTTACATATTTGTCATTTACTCTGTTGTCATCCTTAACCTCTTTTCTTTTTCCAATGTCTTGAAACAGTTTAAAGATCTCGGAGGCTTGGGAAATAAATGGATTTTCAGTTCCTAAACGAGCACCACCTTCAGGCTTCACTTCTCATCAAAGGACAAAGCGAATTTTGGATACACTATCCGGTTAGTTTTATACACGTTTCTGTTTTAAGTTCAAAACTTGTTTGGTTTCTGGATAATCGAACTTCAATTCTGAATTTTCGCAGCTGATCAATTCTTGATGCTTCCTCTTTCTCTTTGTACTATAATGTAGGATTTGTTATATGTAGCTTTGAAATATAGAAATATAAGAACAACCTATTTCCTCTCTTATAACTAAAGTATGTCCAGAATTTTTAACATGGGAGAATTAAGATAATTATTATGTGGATAATGCATAAGATTTAAGCTTGGATAAAGAAACCATATTTCATTTAAAAGAATTCAGTTACATCAAAAAGTTGTACTTCATAACAATCTTGGTGCATAAAAAACAATGCACCAATAGTATTTCCTACAGTACATTAACTTGATATCTATCTAACTAGGCTGTGGGCATCTCAAAACGGCAAAGCAGGCAGTAGTGACTAGTCCTCAGCCACTCAGCTATGCAATCTCTATGAAACATATGTGAACAAGGCATGCATGCCGCTTCACAACCTTTGAAAAAGTCTTCTAAACAAATCGAACAACTATCGTTCGCACAATCCATCGTCTTTCTCTCCAAGGACTCGATTGATGCATCTGTAGCCGGAACCGTAATAGAAGAGCTTTCTTCCATAGACCGCTGCATTAGCAAATCGACTTCTTGGTCATTTGCGAAAACAGTGTGAACGTGTTTGTGAATAACTTATACAGCAACATTCAAGACATTACATTCCGAAGAAACCGAATTAACCATGTCTCTCATCTTCTGTGATACTTCCTCAATCAAAAATGAAAGCCATCGATTTGATAAAGGCCAGTGATTTAGTCCTCCTTGGATATTTTCACGCGTATTTGCGGAGCACAAAGCTTCTTTGTGATTGACGCGAAAGTAATTTACGAGTAGGGTTCCTAGTTCCTCTCCTGAGAATTCGACAGAATCTTGGTTTGAAAGCCAATGGTGAGTTAGTGTTCTACATGAAAAGTAAAGATTGATTCGAGGTCTGGAGTAGAAGGATCTTGCGGACCCGTTTGAAGAAGTGCTTATCTTCAATTCACAAAGCTTTAAGGTTTTCCAGTAGACTTCTTGCCGCCATTCTTCTTCCATTTTTTTAAGGTTTATTTTGAGAGTTGTGAAAAGGATTGTAAGAGATGAGACAGAGAAGAGAGGCAGAGAGTACGATGTAAAGAAATGTATATATATATATATATATATATATAGTGATGAGGGATAATTAATAAAGTAGGATCGGAAATAATTTCTTAAAATGATTATGGTAACTTTTGATTTTCTTTATGGTAAGTTTTAGTTATCTTGAATATTTATGGTGAGTTTCCTTATTGCAAATGTACCGTTGTGATATTAATTAATTGTTTTTTAAGGAAACTATTTCACGCGTATTCTGTAGCAGTGACTAATTAAGGTTCCGTAAATATTTTAAAAGCGTTTAAGATTTATTTGATATATGAGGTTCAATTTTATTTTTAAAAGTTTCGGGTACTAGTATTTCATATTAAACTAAATTAATTAGAGTTTTTTTCATCAGCAATTAACATGGCTTAAAGTTTTCATATTTTTACTTTTAAAATATATTTAGGTCAACTATATTTAAGAAAAAAAATTGAAAACATTGTGAATTTTTTTTAAAATTTTTAGGGTAACATATGGAAATGCGTAATCAGAGGAACATGCAAAGAGATACAAAATTGACTCAAAAACAAAACTTTTTGATGAATTTGTATCAAAAATTGAATTGATGGTATTTGATTACGTGAATCAAAATTTTGTTTCTTGCGTATGTGTTAGTTGATTAGTTAAATATTGAAAAACATTTCTTAAAAACACCAGAAAAAGTTGTCGATAAAATATTAAATTAAGAAAAAGAAGAGCCATGGGGCAAAAAAAAGAATCGATATTACACTTTATTTTCGTTTCGTTGATTTGAAAACAAATTAATTTTTTTTGATGTTCTCGAGTCTAATTATTTTTTTATTTAGCAAAAGTGAACCAAAGAAAAGAAAAGGTGGTGGTTAAAATACAGGTTATGAATTATGATAAGAGCATCATAAAGCATAGTATCACTAAATGTTGATACTTAATTTGACTAAATTTTCATTTTATCTAGGACTGAATTTTTTGGTAGCTCTCAAAAATCTCACGGCCACCCTATGATGTGAATGAGTGAGGTTTAGTCATAAAATTGAAGTAAGACTGAATAGGAAACATCCTCCCCCCACAATTCCTCCTTTTACGGTGCACGTTGGATGACCCGATCTATCTTGAGTGTCAAAGAAACTCTCTTTAACGGATATCGTCACTCTCGTATCAACAAAGAACGTAATGGAATGCGATAGTTGATATCAATTGTATTATCTCATGAACTATTGAGCAGCTGTGTGAGCGTATATATATGGATAGATGGATTGGACTTCTAGTAATTTATTGTGTTTATACAGTAGGGAACTTGAGATGGCCGGCCCAAGTGTTAGCTTAGGGCCCGGTGCGGAGGGCCTCAAAATTTATATATGATTTTTAGAAGAATTAAAATATTAAATATTTTTTATTTTATTAATTTTGTGTATATTACATGTATGCTCACTTGATAAGATTTGTCTCTTGTGAAATGAGAGGTCTATGGTTCAACTCCCAATATTGAGTTTTTTTCTTATATTTTAATTGTTTTATGTTATCTAACTTTTTTTTTTCTTTTGTATTAATTGTTTATCTTTTTTATTTTCCTTTCGTAGTAATTATTCTTTTAATCCCTTTCCTTACTTAATGATTTATTGTCAATTTTTTTACTTAGTAGGTACTTTAAAAAAAATTCTTTCTTAAATATAATAAAAAAATTATGGTTTTTTTTCTTAATAATAGGATTCTTCGGCTTATTATGTTCTCATTTAGTACATTGCAAAAAAGAATTTCGCCCCCAATAAAATTGGTCTAGCTCCATGACCATCCATATTTTTTTTTTTTTTTTTTAACCATGACCATCCATATTTTTATGTGTATGTGTACATTTTTCTTAGTTTTATATATGATGCATAATTTTTCCTATACATGATAATATATAATTAATAGAGTTAAGAATGTTATGAAATGAAATAAAGTCGAGCAACTAATTATCATATTTGTAAAATAATGAAATAGTGTTAAGGATTTACATATACTTGTAAAATTTGCTTCGGCTAAAATAATATTTTTAATATTAAAAGTTATACAAAAAAAATTATGGTTGAATCTTTTAAAAATTAAATAAGTTTGTTATTTAATTATCTATATAAAAAATAATATGTTAGAGAAAATAATATGTCTATTTAATTAATATTTTTGACTTTAAAAAATAAATTGATTATATGTTTTTTATAACAAAGGGCCTCAAATTTAAAATACGCCTAGGACCCCCGAATGTCTAGGTCTAGCCATGGAACTTGACCTTTTGACAATTGATTCATATTGATGAAAATGTTTCCATTTATTGAAATATTATTATACCCGTTTGTTTACATGTCGAGTATAAATGTAATTAATAATTACACAATTTACTTTTGCGATACATGCAGGGTTGAAAATCAAACCAAGCCATTTGATCCTTAGCTCGAATTCATTCGATAAAAGATTGTTTGAGTTCGGTTCATCAAACAAATCAAACAAGCTTGAACATGATTTTTCATTTGATAAGTTTTGAAGCTCGGCTCCAGCTGTTGGATAAGGATGAAGATGAAGGCACTGAAGACAATTTTATAAGGGAGGTTTTGATGCATTCCAAAACTTCATAATCTGCTAAGTACGGATTAACTTAGCCGATGGTCCCTTGTGAAGATTTTTTGACTAAGTAAAGAAGACATCAGAAGAGTAAAAAATCAAGGTCCAAAGACTGCTGGTCCGCTGAAGGAAAATTATCAGACTGATGAAGATCAGCCGACTCAAATCAGATTTGTTCAAGTTTGAGATCAGCTTTGTTCGCCATCAGACTTGCACTTCCATCAGCCAAGTGGAAAGGATCATAAAGTCTTCCCAACGGTAATAAATGCCCCTGGAAGTAATAAATGCTGAAGTACAAGGTTATTAAAGACAAATGATTGAAGAAATGCTTCGCATCAGCTGGGTGCATTTAATGCTGCCTGCAGAAAAGTACTGTTGACAGTACGGACAGACTGCAAAAGAGCCGTTCGCGGAAATTAAGGACCAGTACTCGAGGAATTTGAATCTTGTCTCTCTTCAACGGACATTTTTCAAACCTCAAGTATAAATAGCTGAAAGAGACGAAGAGAAAACAACAACACAATCTCTGAAAAATTTTCGAAGCAGAACTCTTTAAGTCTCAAGAACAGCTCACTCATCAGCTTAGTCATTTGTTGATGAAAAGCGAAGTTGAAGAACAAAGCTAAACACATCTTCTGAGTGAATTTGTAAAACTGAGTGTTGTGAGAAGTAGATATCCATTTTAGTGAGTGATATTACTTCAGAGAGTAGGATTTATTTGTGATTTCTTACTGCGCACTTACGGCCTGTTCATTTGTTGTTAGGCGTAAGCAGAGTGTACTGGTTACTTTGTGTTCCTAGTATAACCCAAGATCTTTGTGACTTGGAAGAGTGGACTAAAGGATATTTACATCCATATAACCACTATAAAAATTACTTGTGTTTTTCCTTGCATTTTTACTTGCATATTTCAAGACTGCATAAAACACTTTACTTAACTGTTTGAAAAAGATTTAAAAGGAGTTTATAAAACTGGGGAAACATTTTTCAAACTACTGAGGATACTTGTGAAAAACACTTTGAAAATTCGCTGCAAGTACTCTAAGTATTAAAACTGAAACAAAATCAGCTAAGTAACTATCAGTTTAGTGGTCTACGAAGCTGTTCAAAGATTTGTTCGCGATCAGCCAAGGAACCTACTGTTGATAACAGCTTAGTTTGTTTAAGTTACCAAAAAGGTTTTAAAGTTAAAATTTGCAAAAAGTTTAGAGGTCTATTCACGCCCCCCTCCCCCCTCTAGACCTCATCTGACCACTTGGGACCAACAAGTGGTATCAGAGCAGGTGGTTCATTAGAATCAGCTGCTTGATCAACGAGCTTGATCCAAGTGTTTTTCAAAGGTTTTTAAAACTTTTCAAAAGAGCATCTTTCTGAAAAATAAAAACTTTTTGAAAAATGGACTGTATCAGCCATGTTCCCCACATTGCTGGTATGTCGTTTGAAGACTGGAAAATCAGGATGGAGATTTTCCTAGCTGCTTATAATGATAACATGTACACATGTATCATAAAAGGTCCATTCAAATTCACCAAGACTATCATAGTTGATGAAGCTGAACTAGTGGTGGAAAAGGATCTAACAGAGATGACAGCCGAAGAAATAAAGCTGTTCAATCTGGATAAAGTTGGCCGTTTCATCATGACCAAAGCCCTGGACAATGATCGGTTTGATAAAGTCAAACATTGCAAAACTGCAAAGGAGATGTGGGACAAGGTTCGTGACATGAGCGAAGGAAACGACGCCATCAAAGAGCATCAGCTGAGTGTTGCTTTGGAAAAGCTGGACAACTTCAAAATGAAGTCTGCGGAAACCATTGACCAGATGGATACAAGGTTTACAAGGACATTAAATGAAGTGTTAAAGCTTGGAAAAACCTTTACGGACAAGGAGATAACCGTCAGAGTTCTGAAGGCCCTACATCCAAAGTTCAACATGAAGGTGACAGCCATGGAAGAGTCAAGAGATCTGGGCAAGATTTCTCTCACCGAGCTGTTCTCAGTACTCAAGGCGTACGAGTATAAACTGCCAAGAATGGGTGTTGAAGAAACCTCTACTTCAAGTCCCACAGCTGCACTTGTTGCTGCTGAAAACCCCAGAAGGCCAGCTCACAAAAGCAAAGATGTGGACTCATCTGATGAAGCCACACTACTCAGCAAAAAGGAGTACACTGCTGGAGACGTAGCATTGCTGATGAACAACTTCAAAAAGTTCTACAGACGAAAAATGAAGAACAAATATAACAATACTTCTACTTCTAACCCTACTTCGTCTTCTCAGGATAAGGATTCTTATAAATCCAAAATGATGTGCTATAACTGCAGGAAACTGGGTCATTTCATCAGAGACTGCCCATATCCTAAAGCTGAGAAGTATACAGAAGAAGAAAAGAGAATCAGAAAAGAAAGAAAGCATCAGAAAGGAAAGGTGCTGGTAGCAGAAGCAGAAAAGCTAGCTGCTGTCTACTCATCTGATTCAGATTCAGACACTTCTGATGAAGAGAGTCCTGCTCTTCTCTGCCTGATGGCTAAGGAATCTGATAACTCTGAGGATGGGGTAACTCCTCTTGATAATGAATTATTTAATTCGTTTGAACAAATGATGCTTAACAATACTACTATTGCTGAAGCATATAAAAAGCTTAAGGAAGAGATGATATTGCTAAAAGAGCAAAATAGTTCACTGAAACTCACAGCTGAAAAGCCAAGAGAATCAGCTGAATATGAACAGCTTGAGCAAGAACATGAATCTCTGAAAGCTGAATGTGAAGTTTATAAAGGAAAAATCATGGAACTTGAAAAAGTTATTGAGTCTCATGAGAAATCATTTGTTGCATCCACTCACATGTCTAGTAAACAGAAGATACCTTTTGAACAGGATAAGCAAGAATTGAATCATACTGAAAAATTTATATCTGCTGACAATAGTAAGGTCATTTTGTATGTTAAAACTGCTAGACCTGCTTCACCTGAGAAAGTGGTAAAGGAGAAGAAATCTCCTAAGGCTAAAAAGAGCAAATAGCCTAGTGTAGGAAAACAGACTAGTAAGCCTAAACAGAAGAGTCCTAGGAAGTCCTCTGACAAGGCTAAAACTAATCAGACTAGTGATAAAACTAAGTCGTCTGTTATTGACCAAGCAACTAGTAAACCAAAGAAGCATAAGAATAAGAAAAATCAAAATGCTTGGTATGAAAATGAGTCTTATTATGTGCAACCTGCTGCATATCCTCCTATGTATCATGCACCTCACTTTCCAACTTACTATGCACCATATCCTGCTCATCCAATGCATGCATATCCTCCTTATCATGCATCTTACTCTGCATTTGAACATTATCCTTATCATGCTGATCATCAACAATATGACAAATCTGATGATGGTAAAGGCAAAACTGTTCATACTCCTGTTGAAACTCAGAAGCCTAAGAAGCCTAAGACTTCATCATCTTGGGTTGTCAAAGGTGGAACTAATACTTCAGGACCCTCTCAATAAGGGTACCTAAAACAATTTTATTTTGTTTTGTAGGTTAGGATTAGGATTAGGAGTAGGAGTAAAGTAGAGAAAATTTGGTACTTGGACAGTGGTTGTTCAAGACACATGTGTGGAAGCATACATGAACTGACTGATGTTGTTGCTGTGGATGGTCCTAAAGTTACTTTTGGAGACAGCAAGGAAGGCAAGATTGTAGCAAGTGGAAAGCTGATCAAAGGCAACATCGAGATATCTGACATCTCTTATGTTAAAGGCCTCAAATACAATTTGCTGAGCATAAGTCAATTTTGTGACAAAGGATATTCAGTCATCTTCTCAACAGATAAATGCTATGTTGAACAGATTGGTACAAAGAAGGTAATTTTATCTGGAAGACGACAAGGGAATGTCTACACAGTGGACTGGAATTCTGCTGACAAGAATTCGAGCATTTATTTGGTAGCATCAACACCAAGTGAAGTCAGTTGGCTGTGGCACAAGAGAATGAATCATGTGAATTTCAAGACCATCAACAGACTAATTAAGAATAATCTGGTAGAAGGAATTCCAAAGACAGTCATGAGCAAAGACAAGCTTTGTGACGCATGTCAGAAGGGTAAACAAATCAAGTCATCATTCAAAAGCAAAAAGCATCAATCTTCTGGAAGAATATTGGAGCTGCTACACATGGACTTATTTGGACCCATTGATCCAGTCAGCAATGGTGGAAAGAAATACTGCCTAGCTGTTGTGGATGACTATTCAAGATATACTTGGGTGATATTCATGAAGAAGAAAAGTGAAACCAAGGAACATCTTACTAATCTGATGGAACTGATCCAGAATGAGAAAAGCATAAAGATATTGAAGATCAGATCAGATAGAGGGACAGAGTTTACAAACTCTACTGTTGAAGAGTATTGTAATATCAAAGGAATACATCATGAGTATTCAGCTGCTAGAACCCCTCAACAGAATGGTGTTGCTGAAAGGAGAAACAAAACACTAAAAGAAGCTGTCAGGACTATGATAGCTGAAGCCAAGCTGCCACAAAGATTTTGGGCAGAATCAACAAATACAGCCTGTTTTACCCAAAACAGATGCATGATCAACAAGCACCAAAACAAGACTCCATATGAATTTTGGAACAACGGGAAGCCAAACATTCATTATTTTAAGATATTTGGTTGTAAATGCTATGTTTTAAAGAATGGAAAAAATCACCTTACTGCATTTGCAGAAAAGGCTGATGAAGCTGTTTTTGTAGGATACTCTACTGTTAGTAAAGCTTATAGAGTTTTTAACAAAAGAACATTACTAATAGAAGAATCCATTCATGTAGTATTTGATGAACCAAGTCAATCTTCTGAAAAGAATCAAAGTATTAATCAAGATCTGTCTACTGATTTACAGAAGTTGAATGTTGGAAAGAATGAAGAATATGTTCCCATCATACTAACTGATCTCAACCCAGCTGATAACTCAAGTGCTGTTCAAAATCACAGTGCTGATTGTCTAACAGACGAGTTGCAAACAGCTGATAGACCAGAGAATCTTCAACAGACTAGAGAAGTTCAACAAACTACTACTGGAACTCCAACAGTAGTGTTGCAAGATCAAAACAAAGGACAACATTATGATTTGCAACCTGATCTTAGATGGCTCAAGAATCACCCACCAGAGCTGGTGATTAGTGATCCTTTGGATAAAGTGAAGACAAGGAGAGCTGCTGCAAGTGATGCAATGTTTGTCAGCTTCCTATCTCAAATTGAGCCCAAACAGATTGAAGAAGCTCTTAGTGATTCCAACTGGATTGAAGCTATGCAAGAAGAGCTGAATCAATTTGAAAGGAATGAAGTCTGGTACTTAGTTCCTAGACCTAGTCATCAAAGAGTCATTGGCACTAAATGGGTATTTAGGAATAAGATGAATGAAGATGGTGAAGTCACCAGAAACAAAGCAAGATTAGTGGTCAAGGGTTACTGCCAAGAAGAAGGCATTGACTTTGATGAAACGTTTGCACCAGTAGCTAGACTAGAGGCAATCAGACTCTTTCTTGCCTATACTGCTCACAAGAATTTCACCGTCTATCAGATGGATGTGAAATCAGCTTTTCTCAATGGAGAATTGCAAGAAGAAGTTTACGTTGAACAACCACCTGGTTTTGAAGTCTATCAAGAAGGAGACAAGGTGTATCGTCTGAAGAAAGCCCTCTATGGACTGAAACAGGCTCCAAGAGCATGGTATGATAACCTATCTGATTTTCTTTTAATTAAAGGATTTCGTAAAGGTAAGGTAGACAAGACTTTGTTCACAATTGGGAAAATCATATATTACTTGTGCAAATATATGTGGACGATATTATTTTTGGTTCAACTAACCAACAGATGTGTGACAAGTTCTCCAAGCTGATGCAGAATAAGTTTGAAATGAGCATGATGGGAGAATTTAATTATTTCTTGGTTTGCAAGTAAGACAGTTGCCTGATGGAATATTCATCAACCAAGCAAAATACACAAATGATCTGTTCAAGAAATTTGGTATGGAAACTAGCTCTACTGCTACTATTCCAATATCTACAAGTCTTCGTTTGGATAAAGATGAAGATGGCAAATCAGTGGACATAACCAAATACAGAGGCATTATTGGGTTACTGTTGTATCTAACAGCTAGCAGACCTGATATCATGTACTCAGTTGGGGTTTGTGCGAGATTTCAATCAAATCCTAAGGAATCTCACCTCTTAGATGCCAAAAGGATACTAAAGTATCTTAAAGGTACTGAAGATTTGGGATTGTGGTATCCTAGAGAATCTGGATTTGAGCTTATTGGATATTCAGATTCTGACCTTGCAGGCTGCATGATTGATAGAAAAAGCACAACAGGTGCCTGTCAATTCTTAGGTAGTCGTCTGATCTCATGGATGAGTAAGAAACAGACTTCAGTATCCATATCAACTGCTGAAGCTGAATACATAGCTGCTGGAGCTTGCTGTGCACAAATCTTATAGTTGAAGCATCAACTAGAAGACTACAATATCAAAATCAGTGGAATCCCAATCTACTGTGACAATACAAGTGCAATCAGCCTTACTCAGAATACTACAAGTCATTCAAGGACTAAGCATATTGAGATCAAGCATCACTTTATTAGAGATCATGTGGAGAAAGGAAATGTCATGATAGAATATGTGTTTACTGAAAATCAAATTGCTGACATCTTCACAAAACCTTTAAGTGAGACAAGGTTTTCAACTCTAAGAGCTGAACTAGGTTTATTAAAATTGGATACATAAGCTGAGGGGGAACTCATCAGAAGAATAGAGTTCAACAGCTTACTCATCTTATTCATCTTCAAGGATTAACTATCAACAGACTAGTTAACCTATGAATTCTTAAAGTCAGGGGGAACGTGTAAGACTAGCGGTACTTCTGATTAAAAGATGAAATTTGTTAATGACAGTTAGTTGAAGTTATGTTTTCAACAGAAGATTAAAGTTTTGAAGATTGAAGATTTATTATCTAGCTGGATTGACAAACAGCCGAGGAAGGTTATCAGTTATTGGCTTTCACTGATAACAGCTTTGTCATCAGGACAACAGTCAATCAGATAAGTATTTATTTTACTCATCTGATCGCTTGTGTAAAAGCTTACTGTTTAAAACGTTTTATGTCAAAAACACGCTTTTACAAGTGACAGAAGGGCGGTACAAATTCCCGCTCCTCATTTAATGCAATTTGAATTTGAAAGGTCGTAACTGACGCCGCACGATCAGCACTGACAAGAAATGGATCTAACGGTTAGCTGGTATCACGGAAACCAAGATACCCTAATTCTATAAATCCAGATCTGATCAGCTGTGTAGCTCTTTACGCACCCTAAATATTCAAAGCATACTTGAGAGAAAATACTTGCAATTTTTCTGCAAAATTCTTCTTGTTCTCTCTACTTTCAACAGATTCGAAATGGCCGCTGAAGGTATGTTCCTCGTTTATGAGTCCTACTATCAATCTGGTACGGATCTAATGAAGGAACTGTTGAAAAAATTCAAATCTGCCTCGTTGGTGAACTTTATGGAGTATAATGAGGGAGTAATCTGGACTGATCAAGTAATGGAGTACTACAAGACCGCAACTGTTGATTACAGTACACTGGAGATTAAGGCTACAATGGGAGGTAAATCCATAGTCATTATTCCTGCTGTGCTTCATGAAACTTTTGGGCTTCCTAACAGTGGACGACATGACGTCACTCTACTGACAGAAGACAAGCACCAACAATTCTGGGGCGATCTGCGCCAAAGAAGGAGAGATGTTGTCTGGCAACATCAAGAAGAAACAACTGAAGGATGAATATCAGCGGATGGCTGATATGGTCTCGAAGCTGATTGAAAACTGTACCTTCTCTCTGGATGCTGTTACCATGAAGAGGTTCAGCATCATGGCCGCCGTTTATTATGGGCTGGAAGTCAACTGGTCCGTCATAATTTGGTATATCTTGGCTGGTTTTCATGAAGTGAAGAAAGTAAAGACTCCTCAAACCAACCACAGGATCACACTCAGTTATCTGTTGTCCAAACTGGGATGTGTTATGACGAATGGTAAGGAGGTCCACAACTCCAAGGCAATGTCCAAATACTTGCCTGTTCTTAAGAGAAAGGCTGATGAGCCTGAAGAAGATGAAGACGAGGAACCAAAGGTGGTTCCAGCCAAAAGGCCACGAAGATTGGTGAAAACAGCTGAGTTAGCTGTTGAGAAAAAGAAGGTTGCTCCTAAGAAAACGGAGACAGTGACTGCTGATGCTGAAGTTGCAAAAACAATAGAACAAGTCACTGCTGATGTCAGGAATGCATCCCCTGCATCACCCTCAAGGACCCCATCTGTTGAAATGCCTGCTGGGAATGTTTCTCACAGGACAAGAAGTCAACAAAAGGATACTGCTGCTTCAAGACCCATTAAGGGGATATCAAAGAAAACTGTAAGGAAGCAGATGACATTCATAGAAGAGCCTACTGAGTTGGAAAACTTAGTAAGACAAAGTCCTGTATCTGCTGAAAGACTAGTTGAAGCTGTTGAGGCTTCTGTTGCTGACAAAGCTGATGCGCAACAGTCGACTCAAGCTACACCAACAGTTGAGGCTGTCAAACCTCAGGATGATCCTGATGTTATGATCATCCATCCTATTGCTGTTGCACCTATCTCATCTGCTGGTCCAGCCCTTGCTCCAGCTAATAAAGGAAAGAGAAAGATCGTGATCAAAAGAAAGAAAGTTTCCAAAGCTGATAAGAAGAAAAGGGAAGAAGCTGAACAAAGAAAACAGGATGAGATGGAGAAGAAGAAGGCACTTGAACTGAGCAAAGTTCAGGAAGCAAAGGATGAGGCAAGAAGAAAAATGTCTGAGGCAGAAAGAAAAGCTGCTGAGGATGCTGAAATGGCTATGGTCATTGAGCTAAGCAAAACTGATGCCTATGGACCTGTCCATGGAGGAGGCATAAAGATAAATGAGGCTGATGGTGAAGACAAATCCAGAAAGCCTAAAATGCCTGCTGGAGAGGCCAAGCCCAAAGACAAATTTGAAATCAGAAGAGCCTTCAACATTGTATATGCTGATAAAGAACTCTTCAAGAGATTTGAGAAGTCCTTAGCTTACTATGATCAGAAGCTAATGTTAAAGACGCTGTTCACTCAAGAAAAGCCTAGGTACATCAGATGGAGATATAACAGGCTGAACAGGTCCATAACAGAACTTCAAAATCTGAAGGAGTTAGCTGCTGAAGAACAATGGGTTCTGAACTGGCTGAAGACAGACTCCATTCAGAAGGCCTTAGATCCTCATCATGTCAGAGATGCTATGCATCATTATGCAAGGGAGTATGCCCTAGAGGAGGCCAAGATAATTCAGAACTCCTTGCCTGCTAAAAGAAGGAAGTCTGACAACGCTAAAGAAAGGGCACTGAACATTTCTACCATGACCGCCTTGAAGAGATGGGCAGAAAGGTCAAGATATCAGCAGGGATGTTCAAGTGACATGCCCCAGCTGCCAAGTATTCAGCATATAATTTTTGGCAAGGAAGTACAGGAGTATAGTGAAGTGCCCAAGGGAAATGATGCTTTTGTGAAACCTTGGATCATTGTTAGGCAGATACGTCAAACAACCTGCTTCAATGATGATGGCACGATCACTAATCTGTTTTATGACGATGTCACTGATGAGCACAAGAAAGCTGATAAAACCCTAGCCATTGAGTGGAATGCTAAGGCTTCTGAAGATCATCAGGAGATTGAAATGGAAGATGTCCCTGTCCACCAGGAGACTGAAGAAAAGGAAGCTGCTGCTTCTGCTTCATCAAGTGATCAGCACTCATCACTGATGGAAGCTTTCCAGATGCTAATGGAGAACTCTATGAAGGAACTGGAAGAGAAGCACATCCAGCAGCTGACAAAGTTGAAAGGGGAGCTGAAGGAAGAACTCAAAGCAGAGTTGGCAGAGTCCAACAGACTTCAGCTGGAAACTATGCAACAATCAACTGCCAAGATCATCAAATCTGAAATTGATTGTTTTCCTATACCTCAAAACAACTCTTTGCAGTTAGTGCACAGCCTTACTGATATGAACAGAAACGTTGAAGATGTGAAGGCTGATGTAAATCACCTTCATACAGCCTTACAAAGAGCTGAGCACAAGATAGCTGACTTAACTGCAACCTTCATCAAAGTCAGTGAAGAATAGAAGGAGATTAATATTGGGATGTTGCAAGAAGTCTCAAACGCTGAAAAGGAACTACACAATGAACTTGCAACAATGCACCTTAATATTGACTACTTCAATGATCAAACTGACAACATCAGCACCACTCTTCATCACTTAACAGCAAGTCATGATGTAGTAAATCAGAACCTGAAGACTTTATGTGCTGCAATGAAGGTTCCTACTGTTGCACTCAACCCTGCTACTCGACCTCAAGATGTCATTAAGTCTGATGATGATAAAAAGGGGGAAGATAAAGGGGAAGAATCAACTAAGGAGATTATTGCTGATGTTGAAGCTGAGAAGACTGAAGAAACTACTGAAAAGACTACTGCTGAGGCCAAGACTGCTGAAACAGTTGGAAAGGTACAAGGTGAAGAGAAGTCTGAAGAAGAGACTAAGGACAAAGTCAAAACTGATGAAGTAATGGCTGAAACCAAGGACTCTGCTGAAGATCAAACAGAGCCGTTGACCAAGTACAAGAATACTGAATCAGCTAGGAAGGTAATGGAGTTACTGAAGGAGCAGCAACTTAAAGAAAAGATGAAGGCTGCCAAAGCAAATATCCTTCAGGGTGAAGAAGCTGATGAAGATGAAGAGGAAGAAGATGATGAAGAATCATCTTATGAGTATGAAGAAGTGCTTGAAGGATCTGATGAAGAAGCTGATAGTTAGAACTTATAAATCCTTTGTAATCAGTTTACTTTATCTATTCTTCAGACATCTCATCTGATGAACTTGTACTTGTAATATTTTCATTATCAATAAAAAAAGACAAGTTTAATCCAACACATCTTTTCTATCTCAGAAAATTTTGAGGATCACAATCTTTAGCTTAGGTATTAACAGGTACTTGGCTGAAGTTTTGTCATCATCAAAAAGGGGGAAATTGTTGGATAAGGATGAAGATGAAGGCACTGAAGACAATTTTATAAGGGAGGTTTTGATGCATTCCAAAACTTCATAATCTGCTAAGTACGAATTAACTTATCTGATGGTCCCTTGTGAAGATTTTTCGACTAAGTAAAGAAGACATCAGAAGAGTCAAAAATCAAGGTCCAAAGACTGCTGATCCGCTGAAGGAAAATTATCAGACTGATGAAGATCAGCCGACTCAAATCAGATTTGTTCAAGTTTGAGATCAGCTTTGTTCGCCATCAGACTTGCACTTCCATCAGCCAAGTGGAAAGGATCATAAAGTCTTCCCAACGGTAATAAATGCCCCTGGAAGTAATAAATGCTGAAGTACAAGGTTATTAATGACAAATGATTGAAGAAATGCTTCGCATCAGCTGGGTGCATTTAATGCTGCCTGCAGAAAAGTACTGTTGACAGTACGGACAGACTGCAAAAGAGCCGTTCGCGGAAATTAAGGACCAGTACTCGAGGAATTTGAATCTTGTCTCTCTTCAACAGACATTTTTCAAACCTCAAGTATAAATAGCTGAAAGAGATGAAGAGAAAACAACAACACAATCTCTGAGAAATTTTCGAAGCAGAACTCTTTAAGTCTCAAGAACAGCTCACTCATCAGCTTAGTCATTTGTTGACGAAAAGCGAAGTTGAAGAACAAAGCTAAACACATCTTCTGAGTGAATTTGTAAAACTGAGTGTTGTGAGAAGTAGATATCCATCTTAGTGAGTGATATTACTTCAGAGAGTAGGATTTCTTTGTGATTTCTTACTGCGCACTTACGGCCTGTTCATTTGTTGTTAGGCGTAAGTAGAGTGTACTGGTTACTTTGTGTTCCTAGTATAACCCAAGATCTTTGTGACTTGGAAGAGTGGACTAAAGGATATTTACATCCATATAACCACTATAAAAATTACTTGTGTTTTTCCTTGCATTTTTACTTGCATATTTCAAGACTGCATAAAACACTTTACTTAACTGTTTGAAAAAGATTTAAAAGGAGTTTATAAAACTGGGGAAACATTTTTCAAACTACTGAGGATACTTGTGAAAAACACTTTGAAAATCCGCTGCAAGTACTCTAAGTATTAAAACTGAAACAAAATCAGCTAAGTAACTACCAGTTTAGTGGTCTACGAAGCTGTTCAAAGATTTGTTCGCGATCAGCCAATGAACCTACTGTTGATAACAACTTAGTCTGTTTAAGTTACCAAAAAGGTTTTCAAGTTAAAATTTGCAAAAAGTTTAGAAGTCTATTCACCCCCCCCCTCTAGACCTCATCTGACCACTTGGGACCAACACCAGCTCGATTCAATAAGTTAAATATGAAAAAATAACATGTAAAATATCAAGCTACTCGATGCTCGGCTCAAGATCGTTCGATAAAAGCTCGTTTGAGCTCGGTTCGTCAAGAAATTAAACTAAGTTCAAACACAAAATTCCGATCTTGATAAAATTCAAACCAAACTTAAACAATGTCTCGATCGACACTACTCGACTCGTTTACAACCCTAGATACATGTGCTCAAACTTATCTGTTAATTTTTTTTTTTTGACAAAACTTATTCGTCAATATATTGAGCTGCTTCAAATGGGGCTTCAGATTTTTGTAAGGTTTCAGGGCTAGAGTGAATTAGACTTATTAGAGATTTCTATTTCATATAAACAAATAGCCAATAAAAAAATGTTGGAGTACAGGGAAAAATGCATGATAGCCACTTGTATTTAGGAAATCTGAACATAACTCCCCTATGTTATTTTTTTGGGTATAGAATTGACAATTCTTTTTGTATTTTACAAAATGTTGCATATAATTCAATTTCTGTCCAAATTAACGGAGAATGTATCTCACTCGTATTTTCTGAGACTGGAAGTCATTATTCATCAATTTAATTAACAAATTACCAAAATACCCTAAAAATGACAACTTCTTCTAATTGCCACACCCCAACAGAGAAAATTCCGCAGAAGATAAAGGAATCATACAATTAAATAAAAATAATTTCTAAT
Organism: Penstemon barbatus; assembly: GCA_003313485.2. Taxonomy (NCBI): domain Eukaryota; kingdom Viridiplantae; phylum Streptophyta; class Magnoliopsida; order Lamiales; family Plantaginaceae; genus Penstemon; species Penstemon barbatus. The sequence goes on from CM064877.1 coordinate 49,224,560, forward strand.
CCCCAAGACGAAATATAATTCCTAATTCCCCAAATAACAAAAATTTTGCGGAAAATCGTAACTCCTTGTAATCTTTTCCACTTTAGGTTGTGCCGACGGCCTGGGTTTGCTTTTGGGTGGGTGTATAGTTTCCACAGCTTTAAGGTTTGGGGTGTTGGAAAAAGTAAGTTAATGGACTGTTTTGAACACATTTTAAGTGGGATCCACTTTGAGAAAATAGTTGGGTCTTTGCGGATTTATAATCTACTATTTGAGTAGATTAAAACGGTATAAAGTATGTCAAATTCCGAGTTCGGGTGAATGAGAAATTGACACTAAAAGTACAATCTTTGAAATGGGAGAATATAATTGAAATGCTTTAAAGTGGAGTGTAAAATCTTGAGGTCTATATATGATTTGCCTATGTAGTGGTATAACTACTTAACTACCAAAAGTTTCATCCCTTGCGCACGTGGGTGGAGGGAAGGGGTACAAATCATGGATTGAAATTTGCTTTGTCTCTTCAAGACTCATGCAAGCCCACCAATGCAACCCAAATTTGAAGGCTTTCGGATGAGCTCATTTTTTGAATGTATTTTCGGCCCATCAAAGAATAAAGATTTTTTGAAATCTGAAAATGAAGGCTTTGAATTTAAATTGTGTAATATCCAAAACTGAAAATGGCTCCATTAATTTTTTTTTCGATTTTGCCCTCCTCATGCCCTATAAATAGTGGCTTCTTTCTTCCGTTTTAACACACCAGAAAATACTTTCACTCTTGAGCGTTCCGTCCTAGAGTTTTAGTTTTTTCAGTTCGTCTAGCAAAGCTTTGGTGCAAAGTACTTTGTTGGAGTCGTTGTATCCTGGGAGACAGGCATTCGAAGGAACCTCGAGCACAATCACTGGAAGGGTGAGGGAGCGAATCTGTCTTAAGGACACCGTGTTCACACGGGCCTCGGTTTGATTAATTATCGTTAATTATGTACTGTTATTTATATTGTATTTCAATTGTTATCATTGTTAAATTTCCTCTTACGTATATATTTTCCTCATACGCACGTGGGTGGGGGGAGGGGGTGCAAATCATGGATCGAAATTTATTTCGTCTCTTCAAGACTCGTGCAAGCCCACGAATGCAGCCCAAATTTGAAGGCTTTCGGATGGGCTCATTTTTTGCATGTATTTTCGGCCCATCAATGAATAAAGATTTTTTTAAATCTGAAAATGAAGGCTTTAAATCCGAAATTGTAACAGCTAAATGAAGGCTTTGAATTTAAATTGTGTAATAGCCGAAACTAAAAATAGCTCCATTAATATTTTTTTTTCGATTTTGCCCTCCTCATGTCCTATAAATAGTGGCTTCTTTCTTCAGTTTTAACACACCAGAAAATACTTTTACTCTTGAGAATTCCATCCTAGAGTTCTAGTTTTTTCAATTCGTCTAGCAAAGCTTTGGTGCAAAGTAATTTGTTGGAGCCGTTGTATCCTGGGAGACAGGCGTTCGAAGAAACCTCGAGCACCCACATGAAGGGTGAGGGAGCGAATTTGTCTTAAGGGCACCGTGTTCACACTGACCTCAATTTGATTAATTATCGTTAATTATGTACTGTTATTTAATTATATTGTATTTCAATTGTTATCATTGTTAAATTTTTCTCTTATGTATATATTTTGCTAAGAGGTGTATTTTTCATCTTTTTATTTAATATTTTTTGAAATTGTGATAATACTCTATTAATCATACGTAAATTTTATTACTTTAAATAAATATTAAAAAGGATTAATAATATATAGATATTAGATCTTTGCAAAAAGATTTTTATTTTTATGTTTTCTAGATTATATCTTAAAATATTATTTAGTTTATTAATATTTTACATAAAACTAAATTAAATTATATATATATATATATATATATATATATGTATAAACACGTAAATATATTAAGTATTGAGGGTAAATTAGTATTTAACCTAAGAAACTATTTAAAGGCAAAAGGGAGAGAGTGCAATATTTTTTTAACCACAAGAGGATTCTATGCAAAAAAAAGATAAAAGCCATATTAGAGTTACTGCAAGTTTCTCAAGATACAGATGGGTATCAAGCTTTTTCCCGGTCAAAAATGACAATTTTCAAAATAATCACATTGACAAAACACTTACAAATACATATATATGAATAAAGGAATTACGAAAATCAACTCTAGCAACAAATTAATAAATCATGATTAATAATTAATGGCAGAACAAATCCTCATGATTTCACCTCCACTGCCCGAAAATATATTGTAAGCAACATTTTGTGAAACACAAGATCAGGATTCTATGCAAAAGAAATTAACACATACGATTATGTGCAGGTTTCCCAAAACACAGTTGAGATCATGCTTTTTCCCAAGTCAGCAATGACAATTTTCAAAATAACCAAACAAAACTTATACAAATACATAAAAATGAATGAAAAAAATTACAAAAATCAACTTGATCAACAAATTAGTAAATAATGATTAATTAATTAATGGCAGAACAAATCCTCCTGATTTCACCTGCACTCCCGGTAAGAACTTCAATATTTCCCATTTTGACCATTGATGCAGCAAAATCCTTAAAGAAACTCGATGTAGCCGATGAACTAGAATGTTTTGTTACATATGCATTTGTTTCATTGTTAGTCAATAGAGCTGCATCTGATTGAAACAAACCTCTTCTTTTCTGGACTGTTGCGTAATAATTGACGTCAAAAGATTGGGAGCTGCCAGGGTCCATTTGAATTATGGAAGTCCTGTCCCTAGGCGAACATTTCCTTTTTAGTGCGGCTACGTAGTTCGAATCCATGCTTGGGTCGGAGTCACCTACGCCCGTGAAGTTGTACAACCGGGTAGTGATGGTAGAACATTGTGAGAATCCAAGTGTATGGCTTCCTGTACATACGTGCGTGTGCATTATAACAAGAAAATGGAACAAATTAAATTTAGTTGTACACTTTATTAATTAAGATAATAAGTACATGGTCATAAATTTGACAAATAGTAATACATATTTAATTACTAAATATATTGGTATATAAGATGAGATTTTGGTAGGCCAATTTTTGTGCATCGTACCTCGAAAAATTATATATCAGGTTACTCGAACACTCTACATGTTTAGATACATCTAAACAAGATATATATATATATAATTTTTTTTTTCTTTCTTTTTTTGATTTCACAATTATTTAATTTCTTTCGAGGCGCGTCAGATACATTAGGTGGGAACCTCTTCCAACAGGATTTCGAACATAGATTCGCTACTTTGTAGTGACTGGTTCTATCCACTAGACCAATCACTTGTTCGTATCTAGACAATATATACTTCACTGATATTATTATCATTTAGGTACTACAATTACTTATTTTAATTACCTGATAGGACAACGAGATCTTTAACAGTTAAATTCTTGGAAGCAAATGCTGCTATTAGTTGTGTGGCATTGAAAAAGGGAGGGGGCAAACCAAACAAGGCCTCAGTTGCATTTGACACTCGTCCGTCTCTTCGTCCCAAGGGAACCGACCATGATGGTCCATTGATCTGAAACACACACACACACGTATATACATACATATAAAAGAAATAGCTAATTAATAATTCCTAGATATATATACATTAATTCGAATTATTACCAATGAAACTGCATCTCGGGCAACTAAGGCTAGGATATCTGCACACGACACTCGGCCAGGGCATTGTCTCTCGACTGCAGATTTTACAGCATCAATTACTTGGAAACCTCTGAGACTCAGGTTTGGAATTGAATCTCTCTCGGCTGTGTTGTTACTTGTTGAGCTTATGAGTACAGAGCCATCACAACCCTGAACATAACTAAATATTTAATCCATTTTATATATAATTATAACATTATTTGGGGTTTTTTGCAAGTTAACTCTCTGTGATATGTTTAATGGGCAATTTAACTCCCTGTGAAATAAAAATAGGTAATTTAACTCCATGTGAAATGAAATAATGAACAATTTAGCTCCTTGTGATATTAAAATAGGCAATATACCTCCCTGTGAAATGAAATAATGAGCAATTTAACTCCCTGTGATATGAATTAATAAGCAATTTAGAGGGAGGCAATGTGCTTCTTTTATAAAAATATAGGGAGGCATTTTGCCATTTTTCTTAACACAGGGAGTTAAATTGCATATTTAGGATATCACAAGGAGGTATTTTGCCCTTTTATTTATCAGAGGGAGTTAAATTGTCTATTTAAAATAATACAGGGAGTTCATTTGCTGTTCACTCCATTATTTGTTTCATATCAAAAACCAAATAATTAAGTAATGCAACAAATATATTGTTCATTATTTTCAATTAAACAAATTTAAGAATCATGATTTATATATATGGTCATACACATATCTATTTTCCCAATTTTGAGCATGACATGCCCTAGTTACATAATATGCAAATACATATATGAAAATTTCATATTTTTCCCGATTCATTTGCAAGTACGTACGTACCCTAACGAAGCAGTCATGGAAATGCATTCTAAGCAACGCTGCAGCAAATGATGGCACACGAGAAATATATCTAGCCGTTGTTGCATGAACAACTGATTCTAAAGAAGGACATGTTTTCTTGTAGAAATCAATTTTGAGGCCTTGTGAATTAACCTGCTGCAAGACAAAGAGTAGAATGCAAGCCAAAACAAGCTTTGGAATTGCCATATTAATTACTTCTATATCTGCAGAGGTTAATTTTTGTATGACTTGAGTTTAATTTCTTAGAAGTCATGAGTACACTTTATATAGTGGGAGAGTTTACTCAACTTGATCTTTGAATATTGGTTGTATCAAAGACATGCATCCCAACACAATGTCTAGTAAAATGTTTGATAATGTCCTAAAAGTGGGGTTGACTTAAAACAACGACTATTTTGGGAATACTTGTTCTAATACATGAGTGCACGTTATGTGATTAATTATCATGTTTTTTTCTTCACTTGTGCAATAATTTTGAACTTTTGACAGTTCTAATTATCAGGGCTTCATTACAGCTAAAATTTTCCTGTAAACTCATTGTTTAATTCGGGCAAAAATTACTTAATCCATCTGTATTTTAGGAAACTTGTACAAAACTTACTTGTATAATTTATTGAGAGAATTGCATTTTTGGTACAGAGCTATATGTCAATTCTCACTTTTGGTACTGAGCTTTATGTGTCCAACACATTTGGTATAAAACTTTAATAGATTGTGACACATTTGGTACAGCTGTTAAAAATTGTCGTTAACTGATGACGTGACAGTTAAATCTAAATTGCCAAATTGATGTCATTACTTATGTTGACTGATATTTTTATCTCATAATATTTCAGGTTACCAAACAAACCCTACACCTCCAAATTTTGTGACGATTTTAGTTTACATTGTTGTCAAATATCAAAATTGACTTGATTTTGAATAAGACTACGTTCGGATCAATTTGAAAATTTACTTATTTTATTTAAATAACTAATTTGATTTATAAACAATATTAATAAGTTAAATAATACTTTAATATAAATATCACCAAAATTAAGAAACCATATTTTTAAATATAAAATTTATATAATAGCATTAATCTATTTAATATTTATTAAAATAATAAATTATATAATTAAAACTATTTAATATTTATTAAAATAATAAATAATAAATAATTTTAATTTTAAAAAAAAATCCAACCCCCCACCCAACCCACCCCCTCCCCTCCCCCCTACCCCGATTCCCAGATCGCCTGGGAATCGGGGTAGGGTAGGGGGGAGTCCCATCTCCTCCCCCCTACCCTACCCCGATTCCCAAGCGGCCTGGGAATCGGGGTAGGGTAGGGTAGGGGGGGAGGGGAGGGTATCGGTTGGTTGGGTTGGTTGGGTGAGGTTAGAATTTTTTTTAAAATTATAATTATTTATTATTTATTATTTTAATAAATATTAAATATATTAATACTATTATATAAATCTTATATTTAAAAATAATATGTTTTCTAAAATTTTGGTGATATTTATGTTAAATTATTATTTAATTTATTAATATTATTTATAAATCAAATTAGTTATTTAAATAAAAAAAGTAAAATATTCAAATTGGTCCGTACGTGGTCTTATTCGAGTCATTTTAAAATTTGGCAACAATATAGACTAAAATCGTCACTAAATATGGAGATGTTGGGCTTTTTTTGGTAATCTGAAATATTATGGGGTAAAAATATCAATCAACATAAGTAATGACATCAATTTTGCAATTAGATTTAACTGCCACGTCATCACTTAACAGCAATTTTTAACGGTTATACCAAATATGTCACAATTTGTTAAAGCTCTGTACCAAATGTGTTGGACACATAAAGCTCAATACCAAAAGTGGGAATTGACCTATAGCTCTGTACCAAAAATGCAATTCTCTCATTATTTATTGTAAGAAATTCTCTTGTATTTACAAATTCTTGCAAGAAATTAATTATTTTTCCATTTCCATAAAAAAAAATGGATGCATATAAACCCCACGCGTTTTTTCTACGGGAAAAACAAAGGTTCTGTGCAAATTAAGAATAACACAGGGGGTTCTTTGCGTAATAATAACAAGTGACAGGGGTTCTCTGCAAATTAAGCATAAATCATAGAGGTTCTTTCCATAATATAAACAAGATTAAAATGAGAAATAATTTATGTGATGCAGGAGCATCCAAGACAATCTATCTTTTTATTATTTAGTTATTTAGTTATTTAGTTTCCTTATTTTTAGTGATTTAGTTTCTATAGGATTATAGGAGTTATTCAGTTTCCTTAATAGTTTTATTTCCTTTCAGTTGCCTAGGATTAGAGTCTTATAAGAGGAGTTGTAATCTTCACTATTTTCAGATATTGATGATTATGAGTTTTTGAAAAAGAAGAGATTTGTTCTCTCAAAGGTTCATGGGTGCCTATTTCTTGTGTTCTTATAGCAAATTTATCTGATGGAACTTGCCTGCAGAATAATCACTATTCTGCCCGGCTTCAGTTGGTATCAGAGCTTCAGAATTTTCCAATGAGGATTAAGTTAGTTGCGGTCACACTCAAGGGTAGGGCTTCTGCTTGGTGGGAGCAGTTGCGCCATTCTCGTGAACGACAGGGCAATGCTATAATCACTGATTGGGAATATCGAGGTTTTGCCAAGCAAGTCGCAGATTTACCCAACCTCTGGCTAATACTGGGTTTCTTTCTTCTTGGGGCAAAATTCTCATCAGCTTAAATGACTGAGTCATGGTGATGTTGAGGAGTCCACACCGTGATCGAAGAGTTCACTCCAAGGAAGTAAATATTGAGGATTTGCAGAGGCTATCGAGGATTTAACCAACATCAGACGACGTGGTGAAAACAGCTAAGGAATTCACGGGAGGGACAGGACAGACCCAAGTACAAGGCTTGATTAACCGTCATCGTTAGTTTGTCCTGGTTTTGTGGATCTTGATGACACTGCTGTGAACTCGAGGACGAGTTCTTTCCAACCCTGAGCGACTGATGCAGGAGCATCCAAGACAATCTATCTTTTTTATTATTTAGTTATTTAGTTATTTAATTTCCTTATTTTTAGTGATTTAGTTTCTATAGGATTATAGGAGTTATTCAGTTTCCTTAAGAGTTTTATTTCCTTTCAGTTGCCTAGGATTAGAGTCTTATAAGAGGAGTTGTAATCTTCACTATTTTCAGATATTGATGATTATGAGTTTTTGAAAAAGAAGAGATTTGTTCTCTCAAAGGTTCATGGGTGCCTATTTCTTGTGTTCTTGTAGCAAATTTATCTGATGGAACTTGCCTGTAGAATAATAACTATTCTGCCCGACTTCAGTATGTATATGCAGGTTGAAAAAGGTATATCAAATTTTATTGATGATATTAAAAATTTACCATTCAAGGGGAAAGTGTGCAAGATTTGGTAAAACATAATGGGATTCCTTGAAATAAAAATATACCTAAAGATTTATTTTGGCAAAAATATAATATTAATCTTTAACTTTTGCATCTAATTCTTACATCATTTATTTTTAAGATTTCGCAATTTTAATCCTATTACCAGTAATTTTAGTCCTAACATAGGTTGCATGGATATTCCGAAATTATACACCGTGCAGTATCGTATGCGTATCGGATATTCGGATACTCAGATATTCGTACGATACTTGTGAAATAATCCACAGTGTCGATTTCAATAATAAGAAAAAAAATAAAAAAGATACGTATCGGATACAAATGAAGACCATGAGGTGCCGGGAGCCCTGCAATTCCCTAAAGAAAGAACAAAATCAATGAAATGGATGTATTATCCCATAAATTATATATATGATAAGCCAATTGCCCTAACGGTACTCCTGACCTCAGCGGGACTTACAGGCAATCTCAGATATATAATCTATGTAAATAAAACAACCATTCTTTAACTTGTTCAAAATTTAAGGAATACAGGGACCGTAGCTTAATTCATGGACCATTCCATTGTCTTAACAATTTTCTGATGTACAAGATCCTCATAAGAGGCAAGTACAGAGCATACTTATTGATAAGGTTAGAGCATATTAATCAAGAACCTTTGAGAGGTTTCCGAAGAACTAGATAGAGGAAGTTTAGCTAGACATAATGTTTAAACACAAGGGATAAATTTTATTGAACTCTGAATATCTTACAATGATACAAGAGGCCCTTATATATAGAGGGCGGACTTCAAACATAATACAATACAACATAATCTTACAACACGTCCAGACCACAAGAAAGGAATCTGCTTTATTATGACAAATACGACACAAACTAGGACCACCACTTTTATAACTTTTGACATTTAATCACAACTTTTAATAAAGTTGTTTGGGACCATCTCTTTAATTGTCATGGACTGTTGTCTGGAGAATCTTGGACCACATCTCCTTCAGATGTATGCATGACCATAGGATCAAAGGCATCAGTCATAACCGTTGGATCAAAATCCTTCATATTCAGAGGTCCATAATCCCATGGATCTTGAGCATCTTGAAAAGTCTCTGGAGTTTCTTCCATAATAATGTCTTCTGGTTCATCCTGAGAGAAAGGGATGAAATCTTTCATGGAATAGCTAGGACCTGAAATAGGGTATAATGGTATCATCATAGATGAAGTACACTCCACATCTTCAATGAGATCAATATGGACTTCATTCATTACACAAATATGTTTGTGTAATCCCCTAAGTTCTTCTGGTCTATTTCCCATACCACCATCTGTAGAAGTGAAAACATACCCATAAGCTTGAGGAATGACTTTATCTTCATATCCTGTTGAATAATAAGGCCTTTTTAATATAATAACTGTATAAGGATTTTTCATATGGGAAACATCCTTAATATTATCTTTTAAGACCTTTATCCAGTCTTTTTTGGTCCAATATCCATATAAAAACTTGGTAATTCTAGGCTCAAGATTTCTCTTCCAAATTGCTTTTAGGAGAAAACTTGGTTTGACATCAATGGCAAAGTAACTGATCATTCCAAGGCACCAAAAATACCAATATCCTTCGCTTGGTAGATCAATCTCAGTATGAAATGTGAAGATTGGGAGGAAAGGATGATCTGGATAAAACCTTCCTTGTTCAAGGGGAATATTCATTAGTAACAGAAACTTGGCAAGGTAGTAGAATAGATGATTCCTTGCATAACTTTTGAGACGTCCTGGACTGTCCAGAGGGAAACTGGTTTCTGGGAATTCTGGTAACTTTGTAGGTTGTGGAAGAGATGATGAAGCCATTAAAATTAAAGGGATTGATCTTGTGAGAGAGATTAAATGGATTTGTTTTGGCCTTGACAGTAAATCTGGGATGAGATTTCGATCCCCTTTTATATGCTGAACTTCAAACTGGTAGTTAGAAAACCAATCCTTTAACCTCAATAATTGTGGCTCTAGAATCCCTTTATTTTTGAATTCAAAAATCTTTGGAAAGGATGAGTTGTCCATTTGTACAGTGAAATGGTGTCCAATTAGATGGAACTCAAATTTCTTGATTCCATATTTCACGGCCAATATCTCTTTGTAAACAGTGTGATAATGCTCTTCAGCATCTTTAAACTGTCCACTGGCATGTCCACAGTAATACTTTTTCCCATCAATCTCTTCAATGAGAATAGCTCCCCAAAATTCGTCATTAGCATCTGTCTGTAGCAGGCGTTTCCCTTTGTCAGGAATCTTTAAAGGAGGAGGGTTCTAGCAAAGCTGTTTTAATTGCTTTACAGATGTAGTTTGGCTGTTTCCCCATGGAGGGGCTCCTTTTCTGAGCATCTTGGAAATTTGACTCGTGTACTTTGAATTGTGCGGGATAAAATCCTTCTGATAGTTAACTATTCCAAGGAACTGTTGAATTTCCTCAGTAGTTAAGTTTTCATCTGGAAATTTGAGCAGTTCTTGAGCAATATGTGGGCCTGGATGGTACTGTCCTTCTGAAAAATTCATTCCAAGAAATTCTATTTCTTTTTGACCAATAAATCCTTTCTTTTCAGACAACATAATACCATTCTGTTGAACAATTTCGAGAAACTGCTGCAATAACTCTTCGTGGGCCTGTCTATCTTTCGAGAATAGTAAGATATCATCAATATAGACCAGGGCATTGTGTAATATGGGCTCAAAAATGCGAGTCATAGCTTTCTGGAATAGTGATGGGGCAACCTTAAGCCCCAAAGGCATGACTGTCCATTGAAACTGGGCCGTAGGTATGCAGAATGCTGTTTTGTACCTATCTTTTGGATCAATCTTTTTCTCGTAGTGTTGTCGACAACTATTTTAATTCGGTTCCATCTTTTTCTCGTAGTGACATAACTTATAGAGATCTCTTTATTTTCTTATTTTCAGGTACCTGAACCTCTTCTGGGGTATTATCTAATAGTTATGTCTTGCGACTCTTCATGAGTGCTTGCCTCCATAATATGACCATCTTCAATGTTAGTTCCTTATTTTATAGGATTTTTATCATTGGAACCAATTGATTTCATTTGAATTGGAGCATATCTAGCTTGTATATGAGATTTAGTAACTCTTTTTATATTAGTAAATTTATCTGGCAATTGATTTGCAATATTTTGCAAATAATTATCTTCTGGACATCAAGTGTACACTGTTTTTTATTTCGAGGATCTAGAGAAGATAATGTTGATGTTTTTTCATTTAATTTCTTTTACCAGCTCTTTATTACCTCCCCCTGATGTTAGGAATATTATATCATCAAAATGACAATCGACAAACCATGCCGTAAATAAAATTTCAGTCATTCACGTCCTTAAATTTTAAGATGGAAAATGTTTGGCTCATGACCAAACAGTAGTTTCATCAGGGAGAATTTATCATTATTTGTTGGCATGATGAATACAAGCGCTGCTACAAGTAACAAAAAGTTTTGTTCTCATTAATAAGTTTCAAGCAATTAACGGGAGGCGTTTGATGAATAATTCTACTAAATCATTTTGTGTATGAATATGGGCAACATGACTCTCAATAGCCATTGAAAGTCAGATATATGAATTCATCAGCATTATTAAGACGACTTCATTGCATAATCTGAAAAGTGTGCTCTTAATTTAATTATTTGCGCAAATAATCCCGCAAACATCAAGGTTGCAGGTTGATAATAAACACACATGTCACATTTGTAGTAGATGCATCTATTAAAATCCACACAGAGGATGAGTGGGCCCACATATATCACATTGAATGTGTTTCAAAAATGCTGGAGATTCTAACACATTCTTAATTGAAATGATTTAGTAATCTATTAACCTTGAGAACAAGCAGCACAAAATGATTCTTTGAATTGAAGAATCTTCTGGTTCTTCAGTGAAGATCCATACAAACTTTCAATAATTTTTTTTGGCATCATATTTTATCCGGGATGGTCTAACCGGTTATGCCAAATTTATTTTGATCAATAAACTTTTGATTTACTTTAATATGTGTCTCAATTGTACAAACACATTTCTTTCTATAAAATCCCCACATTTTGAATTCTTTAAATAAATGAGGCTAATCAAAATAATAAGTCTTTGCTTATTATGAAGGATTCATAAGCTCAAAAATCTCATCAAAGTAACCTCGTATAGCTCATGACTTGGTGAATAATTTAATCAAAATAAAATAATTATTACATTAAGTAGTTCTCATTTTACTTTTAATCACGACAAGAAATAAGATTAATTGACACAAATAAAGGCATAAAGAATATCATATATATTTCTACGTTTTTTTTTTTCCATTTAAGAAACAAACAATTTCTTTATAATCATAATTGAGACAACATTAGAAGATCATATTTACATTTCAAGCATGATAATATATAATCTTAATTTTAAATATGAATTGCCATACATTGAATTTTAGCACATATATTTTTTTTTCCATTCACTCAAATCATACCTAAATACATAACTAAAATATAATAAATCATATTAAAAATTCAGATATTTAATCACTAAATGTTAAGCCGTAAACTTAATTTCATATTAATCATTATTTTATTATCACTATTAGCTCTACTTATCTCAATAGAAATTATCAAAATCGAAATTAGTAATGTTAAGTGGTTTAGTCATTACCATCAAGAATGTCACTTACATCGTAGTAATTCATTTTTTCTTGATGAATGTTTCTTTCAACAAGTGTCATTTTGACACCTTGTAGAATCAATTTGCATACCTTTATTTTTCTCAAGTTTTACCACTATTTTGTTTCGTTTCGGATGGTATGATGCAATCATTATATGAAATGCATAAAATAATTTGACCATGTCTAAATAATGTCAATGTCTATCGTACATTCTATTAATTTATGAGAATGAATCATGTACGCTCACTTTTGGGAATAAATAATTTATATTCACATTTGCATCCATTTCAAGGAATGCTTAGCAATCATAATAGGAGTTATGGTTTTTCATCAATCTTTCATCTTTTCAACTACCAAAATTCAATTGATAGTATTGCTTAAAATCTCTCCACACTATTGCTACTTAATAAGAATTTAGGATTCCAAAAGTTGTAATACTATATCTCCAAATTGATAACTAGTTTTTAGTCGTGGATCTCATTTCTCAATTTAAAATGTCGCAACTTCAGGTGCAAACTTTTATAGCAAGCATTTAAAGAAAAATATCTTTAAGATAGTTGAACTCTCTTCATTCAAGTTCATATTAGTCCAGTAATTGTAAATATTCAAATTGCCGATACAAGAAATTTCGACCTTCGAAGGTTCTGAATTTTAGCCAAAAGATATGACAAAATATTAATCTAGATATTCTTAAAAGAATTCTAAATGGCAACACATGTTTTTATCCATAAATTCATCCATAAAATGCATGCCTTAAAAATATATTATCAATTCATGCCAAAGGTTAACATGAGCTTAAATTTGTCATTTAGCTTGGACTGGAATAATGACAGTTCAATTCACATGAATATAGTTTTACTCAAGTGGAAACCATCACAACTTTGATATTAAAATAATTCCTCCAAATATTTTAGGACAAATGGGTCATCTACTCAAATATATATATTGGATTTCAATCCTTTAAGAAGGAAATTATGAATGAAACATTGCCTTCACTTTATCTTTATCAAAAGTCTCGTTTTATGACTGTATTTTGAGACTCTTTACATTCCAGTGAATTCAAACCAATAGTTTCACAAGCTTACTAAGCATTGTTGAATATTTGTTAATTTAATAACATGTACCCCATTTGTACAATTTTACATACAAATGCTATTCTCTTAGTGCACTGTCATCAATTCTCAATTTTATTATTTGATTAAAGAGCAAATGAATAGGCATTGCAAGAATCTTTTGATTTAACATATTTTGACAAATTTTGATTCATCAACTCAAAGATTGATAACTTCTTTAATTTAACAAGATATAAATCATGGCTTTTCATTCTTCTCATTTCTCATGCGCACATTCAGTTATGGCTTCCATATTTGTTCAAGATTCAAAATCAGAACATTGAATCAACTCCAATATATTGAATCAAAGTCAGATGTATTCAAATCTTCGGGTTTGAATACATATGTTTTGAGCTCTATGCCCTTGTCATCTAGGTTTTAGGCCTAAAATAAGATATACAAATAAAATATACTCAAATCTTCAGGATTGAGTTTATAACATAGGCTTCAAGCCTAACATAAAAATGTACCAAAACGTTTAAATTCTCATTTGTATCATTTAGGCTTCCGGTCTAACATATTATTTGATTTTAAGAACTTCAAGTTCTTGATAAAATAAAAAATACTCAACTACACCAAAATTAAATCAATCCAAAAGTTAAAATAGCCATCAACTCCGTTCAAATTTTATTCAATCTAAAAGTTGAAGTAGCCATCAATATTTATTTGATTTTTTTGAAAAGTTATACACGGAAAATTGATATAGATGCCAAATAACATAGGATCATATGATGTAACATATATTCCAATTGATTCCTTTCGTTAATATATTAATGTTCGTATAAGCATAAAATATTTAATATAAAATATATAATATATAATAAAATAAATAACTCACCGTCTTACCTATTCGTCGATTCGATCTTAACTTTTGAAGTGAGAAATATGAACTTTCTTACGGATTCGATTAGTTAACTTTAATCAAAAGATAGAACATATCGTGCTGATAACGTGTTATGAAATTAAAAGAATAACAAGCAAAAACTAAATGTAAGTGTAGAAGAAAGTGAAGTAGGGAGAGAATTTTATTCATTCTTATTCATGTATAAACACATTACAATAAGCCTCTATTTATAGGGCTAATGAAGAAGCTCAAAAGTCATAAGTTACAATTTACAAGTCTTCAATAGTCACTATATTCAATACAATGAATATTACATTAAAATGGGCATCCACTAAAATATTTATAATACTTTAATAATTGTTGAGATTATAGATAATCAAATTACATTAGTCCCAACATATAATGACGCTCTGTATTAAGATCGCTCTTTAAAAAGGTTATCATAATTATTTAACCACCACCTTTTCTTTTCTTTGGTTTAATAAATAAAAAAATAATTAAAATCGAGAATATCGAAAAGATTTAATTTTCAAATCAACGAAACAAAAAAAGCATCACCCTTTTTTTTTATAATATTTAGCTAACGAATACATACGCTAGAAACAAAATTTTGATTCACGTAATTAATTACCAAGAATCAAAATTTTGTTACAATTTCATCAAAACCCAAAAAAGAAAAAAATTGGTAAATGCTTACACTAGAAATACGAAAGACTCTTTTTTTCTTAAGGTGAACTCTAGTTAATTTAGTTTAATATGAAATACTAGTACCCGAAACTTTTAAAAATAAAATTGGACCTCATTTATCAAATAATCTTAAACGCTGTTAAAATATTTATGGAACCTTAATTAGTCACTACTACAGAATACGCGTGAAATAGTTTCCTTAAAAAACAATTAATTAATATCACAAATGTACATTTGCAATAAGGAAACTCGCCATAAATATTCATAACTAAAACTTATCATAAAGATATCAGTTACCATAATCATTTCAAGAAAATATTTCTGATCCTACTTTAATAATTATCCCTCATCACTATATATATATATATATATATATATATTATATATATACATTTCTTTACATCTTACTCTCTGCCTCTCTTCTCTGTCTCATCTCTTACAATCCTTTTCACAACTCTCAAAATAAACCTTAAAAAAATGGAAGAAGAATGGCGGCAAGAAGTCTACTGGAAAACCTTAAAGCTTTGTGAATTGACGACAAGCACTCCTTCAAACTGGTCCAGCCCTCAAATCAATCTTTACTTTTTATGTAGAACACTAACTCACCATTGGCTTTCAAACCAAGTTTCTGTCGAATTCGTAAGAGAGGAAGTAGGACCCCTACCTCGTAAACTACTTTAACGTCAATCAAAAAGAAGCTCTGTGCTCCGCGAATACGCGTGAAAATATCCAAAGAACACTAAATAACTGGCCTTTATCAAATCGATGGCTTTCACGTTTGATTGAGGATGTATCACATGAGAGGAGAGACATGGTTAATTCGGTTTCTTCGGGATGTAATGTCTTGAATGTTGCTGTAAAATTTATTCACAAACACGTTCACACTGTTTTCGCAAATGACCAAGAAGTCGATTTGGTAATGCAGCGGTCTATGGAAGAAAGCTCTTCTGTTCAGTTCCGGCAACAGATGCATCAATCGAGTCCTGAGAGAAAGACAATGGATTGTGCGGACAAGAGTTGTTAGATTTGTTTAGAAGACTTTTTCAAGGGTTGTGAAGCGGCGTGCATGCCTTGCTCACATATGTTTCATAACAGTTGCATAGCCGAGTGGCTAAGGACTAGTCACTACTGCCCGCTTTGCCGTTTTGAGATGCCCACAGCCTAGTTAGATAGATGTCAAGTTAATGTACTGTAGGAAATACTATTGGTGCGTTGTTTTTTATGCACCAAGATTGTTATGAAGTACAACTTTTTGATGTAACTGAATTCTTTTGAATGAAATATGGTTTCTTTTATCCAAGCTTAAATCTTATGCAATATCCACATAAAAATTAACTCAATTGAATATTCATCAAGGGTTAATTGCTGATTCTCCCATGTTTAGATATCTTGACATACTTAGTTAAAAGAGAGGGGATAGGTTGTTCTTATATTTCTATATTTCCAAGCAGCATATAAGAATTCCTACATTATAGTACAAAGATAAAGAGCAAGCATCAAGAATATGATCCGCTGCAAAAATTTAGAATTGAAGTTTGATTATCCAGAAACCAAATAAGTATTGAACTTAAAACGATAACGTGTATAAAACTAACCGGAGAGTGTATCCAAAATTTGCTGGAGGGGCAGATATCCAAGATCTTGACAAAAAAAGAAGAAACTAAGAAAAAGGTTAAGGGTGACAACAATTAAATGAAGAAGTAAAGAAGTTTATAACAAACTAAGAAAAATGGTGGTTGGCATTAGCTTCAAATTTGTACAGAAATGTAACTCATGTAATGAGATTAACGAACTAAAAAAGCTCTAATTTTGCGTAATTAAGGCCATATAGATATCCATCTTTAAAGTGTTTCCATCATACAGTTAATCTCCACAAATGTCACAACAGAGCAAACATAATTAAGGCCAAAAGTGAAGAAATTTTTTCAGCTCAACTTTATAAAACTCATTCAAGAACATTCTTTCAGGCTTGCAAATGTTACTTAGCTGAGGTACAATTAATGTGCAGCTACATTGATAGATAATAAACTGAAAATTGTTTTCTTCAGCAAATAATTTTAGGTCAAGTAACAAATTCAGCAATAATACATTTCTATTTCCCCAATTCAACAAATTCATACTGATTGGAGCAAAACTACCGAAATTCGAAAGCAAAATATAAATTGAGATAAATTTTCAACAAAAGCCCTAACCTTAAACTCAACCTAAGAGTTGGATTTCTGCGGCGGGAGAATTCGGGCTGAGGATGAACGATTTGCGCACTGGGCTTCAAATACGCCTTTCTCTTCGGCCCGACTTATACGATCACCTTTTCTTTCTGGGTTATTTGGCAGAATAGCCTTATGTCAAATTTTTTTGCAAAAATGACTTTGTGCAATATGCTCATATCAACCCATATTTCAAAAGAAGCCCCTTTAGAATTTAAAAAGAATAAAAGACCCATAATTAATTAAATAATGGGAATAAGTGAAGAAGTAGCAGAATTAAAAAACCAATTAATTATAATAAATAAAATA
This sequence comes from Penstemon barbatus, assembly GCA_003313485.2. Taxonomy (NCBI): domain Eukaryota; kingdom Viridiplantae; phylum Streptophyta; class Magnoliopsida; order Lamiales; family Plantaginaceae; genus Penstemon; species Penstemon barbatus. The sequence goes on from CM064877.1 coordinate 49,242,316, forward strand.
TTACAAAAAGAAGAGATTATTAATGATAGTCATCAAAATTTTCTTGAAAAAATAGAACATAGATTTTTATATAATGAAATTTGGACAGAACAATATTTACAAGGAACACATTTACCAATAGAATCCTACAGTTTAATAAAAGAAGAACATAAATGTCCTCATGGATATAATTTTCCTCATTTATATCATACTTTAGACCCACAATTAAATAATATTACTGACATGCTAATGTATTTAATAAATTACACTACAAAACAAAAAGATATTCATGAAAACATAGTTATTATACAAGGACAATTAGGATATTTAGTTAATGAAATAGAAATAATTAAAAATGCAAACCAGAAATACTTGATAAACAAATTCAACAAATTTCACCTCCAAGAAAATTTACTTAAATAATGGAAGAACAAGTAGAAGAAATTAGAAATATGATTGACCAATTAAATATAGTTGAAGAAGAGCAAGGGAAAAAACAAACGAATTTTACAAATAATAATGAAGTAATTTACGGGTATGAGTCAGATGATTCTATCCCTGCATATATGAAAAAAGGAGAAGGTAGCCAAGTAAAAGAGGAACAAGAAGAAGATGAAAATAATAAAAAACGAAAGTCTAGTAGGTTTGAATGGATCGATGTTGATCCAGAAAACCTTAGAGAAAGAAGTGGCTTTTACCAAAAAAAACAAGGAGGATTCCGAAAACTACTAGATGAATATACACCCCGTTTACAACAAATAAAACAAGGAATCTTAGATGTAGATTGTACCATAAATGCAGAAGGATTAATACAAGAATGGGCAAACCAGGTAAACCTAATTCTACAAACAGATGATATATTTAAAAATGCTTCAATGGATAATGTGTGGAATTATATGGTTTTTAAAACAAAAGGAAATGTGTTTCAATATTTAAGCGAATACAAAGATATCGATAAACTAAAAGAAGCAAGTCAAAATAACGTAGAAAAATTTTACTGGTCAGTAATAGCACTTATATGGAGAGAATTTGTTGGCCAAGATCAAATAAATTATGCAGAAAAAGTTACAGAAAAACAAAATGAAATAGCAACTTGGCATATAAATAGTATGACTATCTGTGATATGTGTTACTACGAAAATTATGTTTGTGAATTTTCAAAAAACTTTTATAGATTAAAGAAAGAAAATCAGGTACATATGCAAAAGTTATTACTAATAAAGCTACCATACCCAATAAACAAAATTTGTTTGAACAGATTTAATGAAGGAGTAAAGAATGGAACTATAGCAGATAGTATAGGAGGAGCAGTTCTTGTGGGACGAGAATATAGAATAGAAAAATGTATACAACATAACGAAACAAAACTAATAAAACAAGTTAGCAAAGTTTGTTGTGAAGGTAATACAGGAGTACCGCAACAATACGGTTGTAAAGAAAATAAAGAAATTAAAAATAAAAAGAAATATCATAAAAATAAGTATTATAATAAAAAAATATAAATGGAAAAAACGACCTTTTCGAAGATTTAAAGAAGAATTTTATAAAAAACCAGAACGATTTTTTAGACGAAAGCAAAATAAAAAATATTGTCCAGAAGGAAAAAAGAAATGTAAATGTTGGTTATGTAAGGAAGAAGGTCACTATGCAAATGAATGTCCAAAAAGGAAAAACAAAGAGCAAAAAGAAATTCTAAAAGTTGTGGAATTAAGAAGTTTAGAACCAATTGAGTCTGATATATCAGATAAGATATATATGTTTTACTAACTGATTCAGATTACGAAACAGAAAATGAAGCAGAACTGTCTGCAGAATCAGAATAGAAGAAACCCAAATTCTACTTTCATAAAAATAGAAATAAAAGGTTATTATTATTCAGCTTATATTGATACGGGAGCGAGTATTAGTTTTGCTTCCAAAAATATAAAAGGATTAGTCTGGAGAGAAACAGAAAGACCGGTAAGAATTATGATAGCAGATGGAAGTACACATAAAATAGAATTAGCAAGTTATTTTAATAAAATAAAAATTTTAGACAAAACAAAGACTCCCTATATGTTTATGGTACCATCACTATATAGACAAGAATCAGGATTTGATATTATTTTAGGAAATAATTTTCTTAGATTATATCATCCTTTCATACAATGGTTAGAATACATAGAGTTAAAGGCACCAATAGGAAAAATGATAAAAATTCCAATCATACACGACTTCGAACGAACAAGGTTAAAAATACTATATGTCCTTAACGAAACATTATTTTATATGAAAGAAAACGGTAAGACATGTATTGAGCAAAAATAGAAAATCTTCTAGAAGAAACTTGCTCAGAAGATCCTCTAGATGTAAAAATAAATATTAATGAAGAACAAATTGTTATAGAATTAAAAGATCCAAAACAAGAAGTAAATGTTCCAAATAGGATACCCTATTCAAAAATAGATATAGAAGAATTTACAAGGGATTGTAGAGAATTGTTAGATAAAAAGTTAATAAGAGAGAGCAAAAGTAGACATGCTGCTCCAGCATTTTATGTAGAAAATCATAACGAAATAAAACGAGGAAAAAGAAGAATGGTAATAAATTACAAAAAATTGAATGATGCTACTATATGTGACGCACATAAATTGCCCCGAAGAGATTCAATAACGGAAAAAATAAAAGGAATGACTTGGTTTAGTTCTCTAGACGCTAAATCCGGGTATTATCAATTAAGGTTACATGAAAATACAAAACCATTAACCGCATTTACTTGTCCCCCAGAAAAACATTATGAATGGAATGTATTACCATTCGGGTTAAAACAAGCACCCGGAATTTTTCAGAGATATATGAATAAAAATTTGGAAGGATTAGAGGAAATATGTCTTGTATACATAGATGATATTTTGATCTTTAGTAATAGTTCTAAAGAAGACCATTTAAGGAAAGTAGCAATTGTACTTAAAAGATGTAAACAAAAAGGTTTAGTCCTAAGTAGAAAGAAAGCACAAATTGCAAAACAAGAAATTGAGTTTTTAGGAACAATAATAAAGTCAAATGGAGAAATAGAATTACAAAAACATGTTTTAGAAAAATTACACTTATTTCCAAATAAAATAGAAGATAGAAAACAATTACAAAGGTTTCTTGGATGCCTAAATTACATATCTGAGTTAGGATATCGAAAAGGGTGTGCTAAGGAAAAGAAAAAATAAGTACTAAAAAACAATGGTTTCGGGAAAATGAAGATAGTAAAATAGTTGAAAAAATAAAGCATATCTCAAAAAATTTACCCACATTATATAATCCGAGCTCTAATGACTATTTAATTATCGAAACTGATGCATCCGATGAAGTATGGTCAGGATGTATGAAATGTATACAAGGTAAAACACAAAAAAAAAATGAAGAAATTAAAGGAGCAGAAGTACGCAACTTAAACAATGAAACCAGCTTTACGAGCAAAAGTATACATGATACTGATAAACTATTCATAGAAAAAGCAATAAATAAAAATCCCGAAATATTATGCAAGTATATATCCGGAACATTTTCCGAAACAGAAAAAAGGTATCCAATACATGAAAAAGAAACATTAGCATGTTTAAGAACATTAAAGAAGTGGAGAATTGATCTATTACCCAAGGAATTTGAACTTAGAACAGATTCAACATATTTAACAGGATTCATTAGATACAAGTTGCAAGCCAACTATAACCAAGGACGGTTAATAAGATGGCAGCTTGAATTAAGCAGATACCCAGCCAAAATAAAATATATAAAAAGCAGTAATAATATTATTGCGGATACATTAACAAGAGAATTTGCAACAGGAAACAACAACTAATGGAAGGAGCAATAGCAATACTAAAAAACCAAGCGAAACAAATAAAAGGAAACATTGAAGCAAAAATTCGTGAATTACAAGAATTGGGAAAAGCTATACAATCTTTGGACGCAACATACAAACCATCAGAGTTTAGCATGCTAAGCGTGGTGGACGAACAAAAAATAAAAGTAGAAGTTCCCGCAGATATTAAAATTCAGGAAACATCTTCATCGCAAAAGAAGTATTATGTCATCTTCAACGGACCAGCCAAAGGAGCAATCTTTGACGAATGGCATAAAGCATCATTGTTTATCAACGGCCACCAAGGAGTTATTCACAAGGCGTACAAAACTTTCGCAGAAGCAAAACTCGCAGTCGAAGAAAACAAGGCAATTTCAGAAGGAGAAGTTAAAGCTCAACCATTTAAATCAACATTAGTCAAACCAAAAACAACAATGGCGGATCAACCATCCTCTTCAATGAAGGTACTTGGAAAAATAACAAGGCTAACACAGGTACCTACAAGGCAGGAACATATCCAACTTAAGCAACTAAGTAAAAAAGATTTTCAGGAACATTTAGAAATGCTATACAATTGGACAGATAAAGACATGACAAAAATTTTCTATCCAACAGAAAAAAGAATAACAGGACCCAAAGCAGTTATTATTAGTGGAGCAAGTCCATTAATGACGTACAAATTCTTTCAATATGGATTAATTGACACAATATACATTGACGAAAGTAACACAATACTTCAAGAATTCAGTCAAGGGATTCAACAAACAGTAAAAAATTATCGAAGGTATTTCGGCAAGGATAGAGAAGTATACTTGAAATTATACAGCTCATATCCCTATTTTAATGAACAAGACGAAGTACAAGTGCCAGCATATTCGCTTATTTACATGGGAGTATCTAACGGAACGTATCCAATTCGTGACCAACCAGTTAAGGAAGATAAAGGAAGTCATCAACTTATAAATGCCGGATTAGTCCATGGAGTTGTTTCTATGCTGCAACGATTAACCGAAGAATAAAAAATAAAGATAAATTACAAGAATGAAAATACAATGATTTATTCAAATTTTAAGGATAAAATTAGAAGCGATGAATTCAAAACATTTATGGACTTTGAAGACGATGTGATGAAAATCCAGGGAGTATTCAAAAAATTATCTGAGGAAGAAAAGCTCCAGTTATGTGAAACATTGAAGGTTTTCAAAGCACACAAATGTGACCATTGCATGGACCAGTCCAGTGAGGAAGAAGCTGAAGAAGAAGACAAAAGAAGAATAATTGAAGACTAGAAATTAGCAGAAGAAAATAAGAAAGAGGAATAATTAGAGACTAGAAAATAGTAGAAGAAAATAAGAGAAGAAGACAAAAGAAGAAGTGTCGGCAATGAAAATAAGTGGAAGCAATTATGTAACATTTTACTCTAGTAGGCAGAAGTGGAATCTAGTGTAAGTCATTATGTAACACCATTATGTAATTATACTGTTCTGTAGGGCCTAAAAATAAATCCTTATCACCTCATGTGATCTGGATGAGAGGTGGAAGATATACTCCCCCTCCTATAAATAATGTAATCTACTTCAGTTGTAAGGTGTGCGAAAATTAATATAAGAACTTTGTTTCTAAATTTCTTCTCTCAAGAATAGATAAAAAATCTTGAAGTTTTAAACTTCTGAATAGGATTTTAATTAAAAAGAAATCAACTACTAAGGAATTCAAATACCACCAGCAAAGAAACTCCAAGGTCAAGATCAACCAAGACATAACATGTATGTATGATTTAGATTTAGTTTCGAAGAATCCTCTTTATGAGTTTTAAATAGATCACGAATTGTTTCAGTACTTATAGATACAGGAGCATCTATATCACATGTTCATCCAAAATATGCAGTAGCTAGATCTGAAGCACCACCAGTTATTGTAGAAACTGTAAAAGGAGAAAAGATATGTAATGAGAGAACTACTGTAGAACTTTTGTTTCATGAAGAATTAAAATTCAATCTTACCATATACATAGATGAATGCAATGTAGGAGCTGATATACTATTAGGAATTGATTTTTTAGAACAATTAGACTATGAAATTCATTCACAGCATCTACAATTACAAGGAGTAAAAATTCCAATAATAAAGTTACCTAGTTACGAAATGAATTTGCCAATATGAACTCATCAGTAGAAGAATTTGATAGGCATATACAATTATTAGAACAAGAAGAAACTCTTGAAATATTTTCAGCACAATCAATCATTGAACATAAGATAGAGAAAACTAAAAAAGCAAAACTAGATCTTAAGGAAGGGCAACACTTTAATACATCAATATTTGAAAAATTAAAACGAAAAAACATCGTTTATCACGGTTTATTCTCTCAAGAAGTACCAATAGATATAAAAAGCACTAGAGGAACTATTGTGATCCCTATAATTGATAGTGAATAAATAGCAGCTAGAATAGAAAAAATTAAAAATAAAGAAGAGAGAAATAAAATAGGATATATCCAAATTGCTACCATACAAGTATTAATAAAATCAACTTTCAAGGAAGGTATTGATGCGCCAATAGCCTTAATAGCCTACGATCGAAGAATAAAAGACATTCAAGATTCCGTTTTAGGTTTAACAATGGGAAATCTAGCATACAAAACATTGAAATTTAATTTGGGAATTAAATATGCTATTCCTTTATCTACAAAGAATTTAGATAACAGTATTTGTTTAGGATATAAATTTGCAAGAGAAGAATTAATGGAAGAAGGAGATCAACCATTTAGTTTAACATACATGGTAGAATATGCTCTAACAAATAGCCATCATAGTATAAATTTTCTTGATCAAGAATCTATTTATTTAGATAAATTATTTGAAGGAATAGTACAAGTTAAAAAATTACCAATAAAAAATATAACGATGGAAGGAACTAGTGATCAAATTAGACGTTCGATATCATTTAGGCCTTCTTATATAAAGCAACTACCTCTAGAACAGCCAAAAAATCTTATAAAACCTGAAAACAAGGAAGAAAACGAATATAAGAAGTTAGAGAATAAAATTTCATATTTAACTAAATATTTAGAAGAAAAATTATGAACAATAAACAAGAAAAAAGTTGCGAAGAAATATCAAATCTAATCAAACATTACGAAGAAAGATTAAATTATTTAAGAACCACATCCCTTAGTACTAAAATGTATAAAATAAACGAAGAAATTATAAGAAAAAAGATTAAAGAAGCTAAAGATTCATGCACAATATGTAATTACTTTACTAAAGAAAAAATTTCTAATAAAAATCAAACATCCGCTGCCTCTGACCAATTTTTGGTATCAGAGCCGAGTAACGAAACTGGAGAAAATAGAAAAAATACAAGAGAAATTACAAAGAATTAACAAAGAAATTGAACATAATAAAGCTATTTTAGCCTATGCACAATTTCTAAGACTTCAATCTTATGCCCCAGATATAATTGAATTTAAAGTAAATATATTAGAAAGACGAAAAACTGATTTCGAATATGAATTACATAAAAAAAATTAATATATCATATAGAAAACAAATAATAAAACTAACATAAACACAAAAGGTACAAAAATGAAAAATAATGAAATAGAAGGCACTATTGAAAATATCACTTCTACAGTAAAAGGCCCCTGAAGGTCATTCTGGCAAACTAAACTTTTCAAAAGGCAAATTTTAAAATTCACTCTTTCTTTCTCCCAATTTTTGAACGTATACTGTTACTGATTCCCTCCACTTCACCTTTTACTTTTACCACCAAATTGTACTTAGGTTTTATTTCGTGCGAAATTAAAATCAATTTTTGAAGAAATTGAAATTGGGCTTCATACCTACATTTTCAGTCTTAAGAATAGTGAACAAGAATAGTACTTTTGGCCCGACATTTCAAAAGAGAGCTACTGTCAATTTACCCTTTGAAATGAATAATGTTACAATTTAAAGAAGCAATTTTATGAAAACTTGACGATCAAGTAATTGTTAAAATTATACTTTGGGACTAAAATTATTTGGGTTATAAATGGTATGGGGCAGATTGTGTAGGTCTTCTTTGTTGAGCTTTTAGATAGTACTTTAAAAAACTTGGAGAACGTTAAAGATATTTTCATTTTTTTATTTGAAAGATGTTGTTTTGTTTGATTTTCTAAGATTAAATAATAGATTTATTTCAAGAAAAATTCTAGGTTTCTTTTAGAAATTATGTAAAGAAGAGGTAAATTATTTAGAGAAAATCTCACTTTTTCCTCAATAATTAGAGTCAAGTTGTACCTTTTCCCGTAAATTAAAAAAATTTGCACTATCCACCCTGATCCTTCTGAAACTCTTTTTCATCAATTTTTCGGCTAAAGGAGGTCACGTGAGAGACGGAAGCCATTATGCGGAGTATTTTCGTCATTTAAGATTAAGGAGGAAAGTTCAAGGAATAAATGCAACAAGAGTGTAAATTCATGGGAGAAAATGCACCAAAGTGTAAGTTCAGGGGGGAAAAGTGAAACTCAACAATTCAGTTTATACATGCCTCCATTCTTTAATGTCTAACTAATATGTTTGTATCTATTTTATACTCCCCTTATCCCTAAATTAATAAATATATTTGATATTAGTCTTTTGACCAAATTAATAAACCTTGACGCAAATACTAAATTCTCCTAATTTTGATTTAATTTATTAGCAATATTAATATGATTGGCGGAAGGAGTAATAACCAACTCCAACTTCAAAAAACCATATCTAATTATATTGACAACATATTCACCTCACTTTATTTCCAGTGATATGCATAAATAGGTAATTTACCTTCATGTGATATGCGTTAATGAGCATATCTTAACTCGCTGTGATATTGCATAATACATATTCTACCCCATTGAAAAATTTAAAATTGAAGAGGAAGGTATTGTGCTTCTTTCACAAAAACACATGGAGTTAAGTTGTCTTTTTAATTATCATAGAAAGTTAAATTACCTATTTAGAATAATATAGAGAGTTATTTTGCTATTCGCTCTATAGTTGAACATGGTCCAAGTTTGCGGCTACAACGGAGTCTGATGAGCCTCGAACCCCGACGACCCTCACACAACTACTATAATGCCAGAGCAATAATTTGCCTGATGAAAATAAATGGATAGCGATATTGTTAGAGCAATAATTGTTACTTCCAGTGTAACTTTTTTTAATTGCCAAATTTGCCCCTAAGAAAATAAAGACATGGTTGAACCTTTAATCCCAACTCCATTTGCAAGTTCTCATAGCATTTTTCCAGCAAGCATTTAGATTAGTATTGTGCTTGATCTTCTCTATTCCACCATTTTATTTTATTTTCCCAAAGAATAAGATGTAAATAATATTAATTTATCGCCACATTTAGCCCAGTTTAAGAAATTTTCAATTTAAATCGGTTAAATTAAAAAAAAAATGAAACAATCAATAACTATATATTGTTTCATTCGTCATCCAATTGCACCATGCTCTGGTGTGTAACTGACCCATTTGTTTTGATTCTTTTTATATAATAATCATACTTACGTATCAAAATTTATCTCTACGGTATTTTGAACACTTTATATGGGTTTATGTTCAATATTACTACAAATCTGTATATTGTTACAGGAGGTCGAGATGAAAATGGGCGAAATTGTAATATGTTCTGAATGGAAAGTTGAAGGAATAAGTAGTTTGATAAGAATCTTTGCAGTAGAAATTGATATAAAAAATGCACAATTAAGAGGAAGAGTCTCAAAAAAAAAAAAAAGTAGAGCAACTATAAATCTGCTTACTTTGGAAGGGCAAATTAGGTTGTTCAATCGGATCGGAAACTTACCTATTTTGTCTTAGATTTTTTCACCCTAATGGTCAACTTTGTCAGAAAAAATGAGAGGTTTGAGTTTTTTTAATTTGAGGGTCTTAAGTGTTAATTATGTGTTTCGGGGTGCAAGTTGCTAATTTGTTCTTAATTCGAGGGTGATAAGTGTTAATGTTATTTTGGAGGTGCAAAGTGTCAATTTCTCAAGTTTTGGGGTTGCAAAGTGCGAAAGATTTATAATTGATTACCTATTTTGCCCTTGATTTTTTGCCCAAATATAAAAGAGGGTGCAAAGTGCTGCATTTTTCATATTTTGAGGGTGCAAAGTGCTAAATCTAAGTTTCGGGGGTGCAAAGTGCCTATTTTCCATATTTCAGGGGTGCGAAGTGTAAAAAACCCATTTTTTATGTAATTATAATTGTCTTGTCACAACATTATCCATATTGGGGAATGAAAAGTTTAGAGCTATTAAATGTTATGGCAACTGAACGGTGAAAAAGGAGCCAAAAAAAATGACTTTGGGAAAAAAAAATTTGGAGGAAAAAGTAAAAGGATCAAAATAAAATATTTTATTAAGATGAATATTAGAAAACATGATATTCTAAAAATATCCCAGCCAAAAATGCGCGTTATTTGCACGTAATTTTTTTTTTGGATAAATTACGAATACCTCTCTCGGGTAAGATCTAATTATAAAAATCACCCTCACATATTGGGTATTACAAAAATTTTCCTCAGTTTTATCACCTTCTTACAATTAACCCCTTGTCCCCCTAAAATGTTCCAATTTTACCTTTGAGTGTTATTTGTAATGTCTAATTAAAATTTGGGTGTTAATTATTATATCTTATAAATTAGAAAAAAGATAATTATATATTTACTACCAAAATAATTGATAAAATTTATAATTGCCCATAAGCTTTAATAAATATCGCAAAAAATAAAAGGTATTTATATATTTATTAACAATTTAAATTGTACAATATTAAATTAAATAGAATTTTAATAATATATTTTATAAATATGAACAAATTATTTACACATTAGTTAAATGAGTTTATTTTATAAACTAATAAATTTAATAAAATTATATTGTATTATAAATTAGATATTCTGATTTATTAAAGTTTATATTATGTTGGAAGAATTTATTAACTCAAGAACAACTAAGTGATCTTATCAGTTGAGTTAAATAAGTTAGTTAAAGGTTTTGATGATAACAAAAATGTGTCATCAACTAAGTTATTGAAGCTTAGTAAACCTTTGAAGATTGGATACTTGGTCTAAAAGAAAATCATTCAAGAATAGAAGTATTCAAGAAATGAAGATTCAATCTTATGATAAGAGTGAAAATCAGATTAGTGAAAGATTGGAAATCAGATTAGTAAAAATCAGCTTAGTGGAAATGAGATCATGAGATGACTAGTGCATCAGCTTAGTGCATCAGCTTTGTACATCAGACTCCTGCATCAGCTTAGTGCATCAGCTTTGTACATCAGACTCGTGCATCAGCTTAGTGCATCAGCTTAGTGCATCAGACTTGTACATCAGACTTGTGCATCAGACTTGTACATCAGACTTGTGCATCAGACTAGTGCATCAGACTAGTGATCATCAGCGGAGTGGATCCCATCAGCTAAGTAAAATCGGTCAGTAAGCTCTCCAACGGTAATAAGCTAAGTGCATTAAATGCTGCTGACAGAAAGTACAGCAGAGTGTACAGTAAACAGTGCAGAAAGTACAGCAGAGTGTACAGTGAACAGTGCGACAATCTGCAAAAGTTACCATTCAAATTATGACCGTTGCTCAAGGACTAAAATGCAATTTTGCCAACCTTCAACAAGCAAAATTACAAATCCAAGAGTATAAATAGATGGTGAACTGAAGATTCAAGAGAGACTTGCACACTTTCAAGATCAAATCTTTAGAGCAAGAATCCATCAGTTGAGTCATCTTTTCATAAGCGGAGTCATCTTATGACGAAGCTGATTATTGAAGAACAAGAGTGAACCCTTGTATATCTGAGTGATATTCAACTGAGTGTTGTGAGGAGTAGATATCCATCTTTGTGAGTGATATTACTTCGGAGAATAGGTCTTCTTTGTGATTTCCTATTGCGAACTTGTGGTCGTTTCATTTGTTGTTCGACGCAAGCAGAGTATACTGTAAACTTACTGATTATAGTATAACCCAAGATCTGTGTGACTTGGAAGAGTGGATTAAGAGGATTTGTCCTGTATAACCACTATAAAAATTCCTTGTGTTATTTACTTTATTTGTCTTGCATTGCATATCTCATAAGCTAAGTAAATACTTTAAAAGAAGAGTCTTTTAAATTGAGGAATTTCCAACTTGGGGTAAAACTTTCTTTGTGCTTTAAAAGTTTAATTGAGTTGAAAACATTGTTTGAAAAACACGTAAACATTATCCGCTGCATCATTGTTTGAAACTCTGATTATATAAGTTTGATAAGCAAAATCAGCATAGTAGTCTACTCCACTGAATAAGCTAAGTGCTAAATCAGCATAGTAGTCTCACGAATAAGATCAGCTTACTCTGCTGATAAGCCAAGTGCAAAATCAGCTTAGTCATCTTATTTAGCTGATGAGCGAACTCTACTTATAGAAGAGAAGTTAAAGAAAATTTTTAAAGTTTATGAGGTCTATTCACCCCCCTCTCTAGACCTCATCTGACCACTTGGGACCAACATATTGTATTATAAATTAAAATATTTATTAATATTTATGTGCAATTATAAATTATATCAATTATTTTGGTGGCAAAGTTATGATTATTATTTTTATAATTTAAAAGATAAAATAATTAACACCCAGATTTTAAAATTTATAAAAAATTATAAACATTACAAATAACATTCAAGGGCAAAATTGTAATACCCAATAGGGGTTAATTGTAAGAAGGTGACAAATCTGAGGTAGATTTTTGTAATACCCAATACGCTAGGAGGATTTTTGTAATTAGGCCTTACCTAAGGGGGTATTCATAATTTACCTTTTTTTTTTAAGAACTAGAGGAGATTTTATATCATCAACGAGAATCGGAAAGAATAATATCAAGAATTTACCCTTGAGAAACCAGCTGAACAAGTTGAAGAGAAAGCTGATGAAGTGGAGAAAGCTGATGCTATTGAAGAAAAGGTAGCTGATGCCAAAGCAGACGCTGAGGAAAATGTTGTTGAACAAGTTGCTGAAGAGAAGGAAGAAGAATCCAAGGACCCAATAAAATCTGACAAAGAGCTTGCTGCATCCAAGGATACACCCGAGGAGCAACTGGATCCATTTATGAAGTACAAAAATCTGGAACGCATCAAGAGAAGGGTTGAAGAAGCAGAACGTCAAGAAAAGATGGAAGCTGCAAAGAAAAACCTTCTGCCTGATGATGTGATTGATGAAGAAGATGAAGAAGAGATTGATGATGATGAAGAAGAGGAGTATGAGGAGATTGAAGAGGAAGTAACTGATGATGAATCAGATCACTAGGACTTATCTGTTTCCTTGTATCAATTTACTTTTCCTTGTAATCTCATCTGTTAAAAGCTTGTAACTTGTACTGAAATTCAACAATCTATAAAAGTTCAAGTTTTTACTCCAATATACAATTTCTATCTCAGAAATTTTTGAGGATTAAAACTTTAGTTTAGGTACATGCACTTAGCTGAAGTTTTGTTATCATCAAAAAGGGGAAAATTGTTGGATGAAGATGAAGATTGAAGGACAAGGAAGTTAGAAATTAAAGGGAGGTTTTGATGATTTCCAAAACATCTTAATCAGTTAAGTAAGGAACACTTAGTAAAATCCCTTAAAAGAATTTTGATCAACTCTTTTACAAATCAGACAAGTCAAAATTCAGTTTGGTCCAGAAGACTACTGATCTGCTGCTGAAAGAAGAAATCAGTTTGGTGAAAATCAGCCGACCCAAATCAGATTTGTTCAAGTTTGGGATCATCTCATTACATCATCAGACGAGTGATTCTGATATCAGCCAAGTGAAGACGATCAGGAAGTCTCTCCAACGGTAATAAATGCACTTGGAGTAATAAATGCTGAAGAAGGAGGGTATTTATGGCAAATGATTGAAAAAATCCTCGTATCAGCTCGGTGCATTAAATGCTGCTGACAGAAAGTACTGTAGCAGTACAGAGAGCTGTTTGCAGAGTTTAAGGACCAGTACTCGAGGCAATTTGAATTCTGTCTTTTCTTCAACGGACATTTTTCAAATCAAGAGTATAAATAGTTCGCGAGTTTGAGAGAAGAAGAACAACAACACAACTGAGATCAATCCTGCGAAGCAAAATCTTCTAAGTCTCAAAAACTCAAGAACAACTCACTAGTCTGCCGAAGTTATTTGTTAACTGAAGCTAGTTGAAGTCAAAAGAAAAATCATTTTCTGAGTGAATCTGTAATTGAAGAGTGTTGTGAGAAGTAGATATCCATCTAAGTGAGTGATATTACTTCAGAGGGTAGGAGTTTCATAGTGATTTCCTGCTGTGAACTTACGGCTCATCTTTTGTTGTAGAGCGTAAGCCGAGTATATTGTAAAATGTGTGTTCATAGTATAACCCAAGATCTAAGTGACTTGGAAGAGTGGACTAAAGGATTTTCTTCCATATAACCACTATAAAAATTCTTTGTGTTTTAACTTGCATTGTTTTCTTGCATATCTTCAAAGTTGCATTACACACTTTAGAAAACTGTTGAAAAGATTTTAAAAGGAAGTTTGTTATAACAGGGGATAAAATATTTCAAAAGACTAAGTTTACTTGTGAAAAACACTTTAAACATCCGCTGCAAGTATTCTGTTTTTAAAACTGATTTTGTTGAAATCAGCTAAGTACTGATAAGAGAAGTGGTCAACTCTGCTGTTCAAGACTTGTTCTAGATCAGCATAGTCAGCTTACTGTTCTATATCAGCTTAGTCTGCTGACAGACGTCTTGAAAGTTTTAAAGTCTAAAATTTTTCAGAGGTCTATTCACCCCCTTCCCCCCCCTCTAGAACTCATCTGACCACTTGGGATCAACATTAACACTTAACACCCTCAAATTATAAAAAAAAAAAAAAAAAAAAAAAAAAACTCAAACCCCTCATTTTCTCCTGCAAAGTTGACCATCGGGGTGAAAAAGATCTAAAGCAAAGTTAAACTTACCAATTTTTACTTATTCTATTTTGCATAGCACGTTTAATTTGTACAAGCTATAATTCATGGTTATTAATTTGTTATATGATATAATCATTCTAAATTCATGGTATTTAGTTTGTGTATATATATATATATAGGTTGTTCAATCGGATCGGAAACTTACCTATTTTGCCTTAGATTTTTTTCACCCCGATGGTCGACTTTGCAGGAGAAAAGGAGGATTTTGAGCTTTTTTTAATTCGAGGGTGTTAAGTGTTAATTTTGTGTTTCGGGGTGCAAAGTGTCCATTAATTATTGTGTTTTGGGGGTGCAAGTTGATAATTTATTCTTAATTCGAGGGTGATAAGTGTTAATTTTATTTTGGGGGTGCAAGTTGCTAATTTGTTCTTAATTCGAGGGTGATAAGTATTAATTTTATTTTGGGGGTGCAATGTGCCAATTTCTCAAGTTTTGGGGGTGCAAAGTGCCAAAGATTTATAATTGAATTACCTATTTTGCCCTTGAGTTTTTGCCTAAATATAAAAGAGGGTGCAAAGTGCTACATTTTTCATATTTTGAGGGTGCAAAGTGCTAAATCTAAGTTTCAGGGGTGCAAAGTGCTTATTTCCCATATTCCGAGGGTGCAAAGTGCAAAAAACCCTTCAACAAGCTCCTGTTCCAAGTATTCAAATCTTCATCAATCAAATAACTTACATTTGCATCTTTAGGAAATGTATTTCATGGTGAAGATACCCGAAACGTCACGGAACGAGGTAATCAATTATCACCTAGATTTTTACAGTTCTCCCATTCCCGATTCTCCATCTAAGGCCAGATGCAATGTATCAATATAACCCCAAATTCCCCTCCAAGTCAGAGAGGGTCTAGTTCCTAATGTAGCATCTAATAAACCGCAGGTGCGGAAATATTTTGCCTTCAAGATACGGGTAAGCAAGGCATTCGGGTTAGTCAAAATTCTCCAAGCATGTTTAACTAATAATGCCGTGTTAAACGAATCTAAGTCCCGTGAGACACAAAGATTCCCATTTTACCAAAAGTTAGCGATCATAGATTCGACTTCTTTTACTAGGTAATCCGGGAGTTTAAAGCAATTCATTAAGTAAGATGAGATTGCAATGTAGTACACATTTTGTAAGGGGGATGTGTATAATTAACATTTTCTTTTATTAGGAACGAAGAACGTTTAGTTTAATGTAATCTAGCTTTTCTAAATTAATACTCCATCTGTTGGATAAAGATGAAGATGAAGAAGCACTGAAGACAATAAGTAAAGGGAGGTTTTGATGATTTCCAAAACTTCAAATCTGCTAAGTATAAATTAACTTAGCTGATATCCATTTGAAGAATTTTTGACTAAGTAAAGAAGATATCAGAAGGGTCAAAATTCAAGGTCCAAAGGCTACTGATCTGCTGAAGGAAAGAAATCAGACTGTTGAAGATCAGCCAACTCAAAACAGATTTGTTCAACTTTGAGATCAGCTTAGTTCGCCATCAGACGTGTTCTTTTATCAGCCAAGTGGAAAAGATCAAGAAGCCATCCCAACGGTAATAAATGCCCCTGGAAGTAATAAATACTGAAGTACAAGGTTATTAAAGATAAATGATTGAAGAAATGCTTCGCATCAGCTGAGTGCATTTAATGCTGCCTGCAGAAAAGTACTGTTGACAGTACTGACAGACTGCAAAGAGCCGTTAGCGAAAATTAAGGACCAGTACCCGAGGTTTTTGAATTTTGTCTCTCTTCAACGGACATTCTTCAAACTTTGAGTATAAATAGCTGTAGAGACGAAGAGAAGAACAATAACAAAATCTCTGAGAAAATTTTCGAAGCAGAACTCTTTAAGTCTCAAGAACAACTCACTCATCAGCTTAGTCATTTGTTGACAAAAGCAGAGTTGAAGAACAACGATAAAATACATCTTCTGAGTGATTTTGTAATCGTGAGTGTTGTGAGAAGTAGATATCCATCTTTGTGAGTGATATTACTTCGAAGAGTAGGAGTTTCTGAGTGATTTCCTACTGCGCACTTGTGGCCTTTTCATTTGTTGATTGGCGCAAGCAGAGTATACTGTAAACTTTGTGATTATAGTATAACCCAAGATCTGAGTGACTTGGAAGAGTGGACTAAAGGATATTTAAATCCATATAACCACTTTTGCTTGCATTTTTACTTGCATATTTTCTGTTGCATAAAAACACTTTGATTTAACTGTTTGAAAAGTTTTATAAGGAAAGGAGTTTTATAAAACTGGGGAACAAACTTTCAAACTACTAAGTTTACTTGTGAAAAACACTTTACAAATCCGCTGCAAGTACTCTAAGTATTGAAACTGATTTTAACAAAATCAGCTAAGTAATTATCAGATTAGTGGTCACCGAAGCTGATTCAAAGATTTGTTCGCGATCAGCCAAGCAACTTACTGCTCGGTAACAGCTTAGTCTGTTCAAGTTAGAACTAAAGTTTTAAAGTTAAAAATTGTTAAAAAGTTTAGAGGTCTATTCACCCCCCCCCCCCTCTAGACCTCATCTGACCACTTGGGACCAACAAGTGGTATCAGAGCAGGTGGTTCATTAGAATCAGCTGCCTGATCAACGAGCTTGATCCGAGTGTTTTTTAAAGGTTTTCAAACTTTTCAAAAAGACATATTTTGAAAAATTAAAATTTTTGAAAAATGGATTGTATCAACCATGTTCCCCACATAGCTGGTATGAGCTTTGAAGACTGGAAAATCAGAATGGAGATTTTCCTGGCTGCTTACAATGATAACATGTACACATGTATCATCAAAGGTCCATTCAAATTCACCAAGACTATCATGGTTGATGAAGCATAAATAGTGGTGGAAAATGACTTAACTGAAATGACAGCCGAAGAAATAAAGCTGTTCAATCTGGATAAAGTTGGCTGTTTCATCATGACCAAGGCCTTTGACAATGATCAATTTGCCAAAGTCAAGCACTGCAAGACTGCCAAAGAGATGTGGGATAAGGTTCGTGACATGAGCGAAGGAAACGACACCATCAAAGAGCATCAGCTGAGTGTTGCTCTGGAAAAGCTGGACAACTTCAAGATGAAGTCTGCGGAAACCATTGATCAGATGGATACAAGGTTTACAAGGACGCTGAATGAAGTGTTAAAGCTTGGAAAAACCTTCACTAATAAGGAGATAACCGTCAGAGTTCTGAAGGCTCTACCTCCGAAGTTCAACATGAAGGTGACAGCCATGGAAGAGTCAAGAGATCTGGGAAAGATTTCACTCACCGAGCTGTTCTCAGTACTCAAGGCGTACGAGTATAAACTTCCAAGAATGGGTGTTGAAGAAACCTCTACTTCAAGTCCCACAGCTGCACTTGTTGCTACTGAAAATCCTAGAAGGC
The DNA here is from genome assembly GCA_003313485.2 of Penstemon barbatus. Classification (NCBI taxonomy): domain Eukaryota; kingdom Viridiplantae; phylum Streptophyta; class Magnoliopsida; order Lamiales; family Plantaginaceae; genus Penstemon; species Penstemon barbatus. Next base: position 49,260,480 of record CM064877.1, read on the forward strand.
CAGCCTACAAAAGCAAAGACGTGGACTCATCTGCTGAAGCCACAATACTCGACAAAAAGGAGTACACCACTGGAGACGTTGCATTGCTGATGAACAACTTCAAAAAGTTCTACAGACGAAAAATGAAGAACAAATATAACAATGCTTCTACTTCTAACCCTGCTTCTTATTCTCAAGATAAGGATTCTTATAAATCGAAAATGATGTGCTATAATTGCAGGAAACTGGGTCGTTTCATCAGAGACTGCCCATATCCTAAAGCTGAGAAGTATACAGAAGAGGAAAAGAGAATCAGAAACGAAAGAAAGAATCAAAAAGGAAAGGTGCTGGTAGCAGAAGCAGAAAAGCCAGTTGCTGTCTACTTATCTGATTCAGATTCAGACACTTCTGATGAAGAGAGTCCTGCTCTTCTCTGCCTGATGGCTAAGGAATCTGATGACTCAGAGGATGATGAGGTAACTCCTCTTGATAATGAATTATTTAATTCATTTGAACAAATGATGCTCAACAATACAAGTATTGCTGATGCATTTAAAAAGCTTAAGGAAGAGATGATATTGCTGAAAGAGCAAAACAACTCACTGAAACTTAAAGCTGAAAAGCCAAGAGAATCAGCTGAATACAAACTGCTTGAGCAAGAGAATGAATCTCTGAAAGCTGAATGTGAAGTTTATAAGGGTAAAATCATTGAGCTTGAGAAAATTATTGAGTCTCATGAGTAGTCATCTGTTGCATCCACTCACATGTCCAGTAAACAGAAGACACCTTTAGATCAGGATAAGTTAGAACTGAACCATACTGAAAAATTTATATCAGCTGACAATAGTAAGGTCATTTTGTATATTCAGACTACTAAACCTATTTCACCTGAGAATGTATTAAATGAGACGGAAAATCGTAAGGCTAAAAAGAGCAAAGAGCCTAGTGTAGCAAAACAGACTGCTAAGTCCAAACAGAATCTATCAGACTAGTAATAAGTCTAAGTCGTCTGTTAATGAGCAAGCATCTAGTAAGCCAAAGAAGCATAAAAACAAGAAAAATCAAAATGCTTGGTATAGAAATGAGTCATATTATGTGCAACCTGCTGCATATCCTCCTATGTATCATGCACCTCAGTTTCCTACTTACTATGCACCATATCCTGCTCACCCAATACATGCATATCCTCCTTATCATGCATCTTATTCTACTTATGAGCACTATCCTTATCATGCTGATTATCATCAACATAGCAAATCTGATAAACATGATGAAGATGAAACTGTTCATGCTCCTGCTAAACAACAGAAACCTAAGAAGCCTAAGACTTCATCATCTTGGGTTATCAAATGTGGAACTAATCCTTCAGGACCCTCTCAATAAGGGTACCTAAAACAATTTTATTTTGTTTTGTAGGTTAGGATTAGAAGTAGGAGTAAAGTAGAGAAAATTTGGTACTTGGACAGTGGATGTTCAAGACACATGTGTGGAAACATACATGAGCTGACTGATGCTGTTGCTGTGGACGATCCTAAAGTTACTTTTGGGGACATCAAAGAAGGCAAGATTGTAGCAACTGGAAAACTGATCAAAGGCAACATTGAGATATATGACGTCTCTTATGTCAAAGGCCTCAAATACAATTTGCTGAGTATAAGTCAATTTTGTGACAAATGATATTCAGTCATCTTCTCAACAGATAAGTGTTACGTTGAACAGATTGGTACAAAGAAGGTTATTTTATCTGGAAGACGACAAAGAAATATCTACACAGTGGACTGGAATTCTGCTGACAAGAATTCAAGCATTTGTCTGGTGGCATCAAAACCAAGTGAAGTCAGTTGGCTGTGGCACAAAAGAATGAATCATGTGAATTTCAAGACCATCAACAGACTTATCAAGAACAATCTGGTAGAAGGAATTCCAAAGACAGTCATGAGCAAAGATAAGCATTGTGACGCCTGTCAGAAGGGTAAACAAATCAAGTCATCGTTCAAAAGCAAGAAGCATCAATTTTCTGGAAGAATATTGGAGCTGCTACACATGGACTTATTTGGACCCATTGATCCTGTCAGCAATGGTGGAAAGAAATACTGCCTAGCTGTTGTGGATGATTATTCAAGATACACTTGGGTGATTTTCATGAAGAAGAAAAGTGAAACCAAGGAGCATCTTACAAATCTGATGGAAAAGATTCAGAATGAGAAAAGTATGAAAATACTGAAGATCAGATCAGATAGAGGGACTGAGTTTACAAACTCTACTGTTGAAGAGTATTGTAATGCCAGAGGAATCAGTCATGAGTACTCTGCTGCCAGAACCCCTCAACAGAATGGAGTTGCTGAAAGGAGAAACAGAACTCTTAAAGAAGCTACCAGGACAATGATAGCTGAAGCTAAGCTGCCTCATAGATTTTGGGCAGAAGCAACAAATACAGCATGCTTTACCCAAAACAGATGCATGATCAACAAGCACCAAAACAAGACTCCATATGAAGTTTGGAACAACAGGAAGCCAAACATTCATTACTTTAAGATATTTGGTTGTAAATGCTTTGTTTTAAATAATGGGAAAAATCACCTTACCGCATTTGCAGAAAAGGCTGATGAAGCTGTTTTTGTAGGATACTCTACTGTTAGTAAAGCTTACAGAGTCTTTAACAAGAGAACTTTACTTATAGAGGAATCCATTCATGTAGTATTTGATGAACCAAATCAATCTTCTGAAAAGAATCAAAGTATTAATCAAGATCTGTCTACTGATTTACAGAAGTTGAATATTGGAAAGAATGAAGAATATGTTCCCATCATACTACCTGATCTCAACCCAGCTGATAACTCAAGTGCTGTTCAAAATCACAATGCTGATTGTCTAACAGACGAGTTGCAAACAGCTGACAGACCAGAGACTGTTCAACAGACAACAAATGTTCAACAGACTACAACTGAATCTCCAACAGTAGTGTTGCAAGATCAAAACAAAGGACAACATTATGATTTACAACCTGATCTCAGATGGCTCAAGAATCACCCACCAGAGCTAGTGATTGGTGATCCTTTGGATAGAGTGAAAACAAGGAGAGCTGCTGCAAGTGATGCAATGTTCGTCAGCTTCCTATCTCAAATTGAGCCCAAACAGATTGAAGAAGCTCTTAGTGATTCAAACTGGATTGAAGCTATGCAAGAAGAGCTAAATCAATTTGAAAGGAATGAAGTCTGGTACTTAGTTCCTAGACCAAGTCATCAAAGAGTCATTGGCACTAAATGGGTATTCAGGAATAAAATGAATGAAGATGGTGTTGTCACCAGAAATAAAGCAAGATTAGTGGCCAAGGGTTACTGCCAAGAAGAAGGCATTGACTTTGATGAAACTTTTGCACCAGTAGCAAGATTAGAGGCAATCAGACTCTTTCTTGCTTATGCTGCTCACAAAAATATGTTGAACAACCACCTGGATTTGAAGCCTATCAAGAAGAAGACAAGGTATATCGTCTGAAGAAAGCCCTCTATGGACTGAAACAGGCTCCAAGAGCATGATATGATAACCTATCTGATTTTCTTTTAATTAAAGGATTTCGTAAAGGTAAGGTAGACAAGACCCTGTTCACTATTAAATGGGAAGTACATATTTTGCTTGTGTAAATATATGTGGACGATATTATTTTTGGTTCAACCAATCAACAGATGTGTGATAAGTTCTCAAAGCTGATGCAGAACAAGTTTGAAATGAGCATGATGGGAGAACTTAATTATTTTCTTGGCTTGCAAGTAAGACAGTTGCCTGATGGAATATTCATCAGCCAAGCCAAATACACAAAGGATCTGTTCAAGAAATTTGGTATGGAAACTAGCTCTACTGCTAATATTCCAATGTCTACTAGTCTTCGTTTGAATAAAGATGAAGATGGCAAATCAGTGGACATTACCAAGTACAGAGAAATTATTGGGTCATTGTTATACTTAACAGCTAGCAGACCTGATATTATGTACTCTGTTGGGGTTTGTGCGAGGTATCAATCAAATCCTAAGGAATCTCACCTCTTAGCTGCCAAAAGGATACTCAAGTATCTTAAAGCTACTGAAGATTTGGGATTGTGGTATCCTAGGGAATCTGGATCTGAACTCATTGGGTATTCAGATTCTGACCTTGCTGGCTGCAAGATTGACAGAAAAAGCACAACAGCTGCCTGTCAGTTCTTAGGTAGTCGTCTGATCTCATGGATGAGTAAGAAACAAACTTCAGTATCCATATCAACTGCTGAAGCTGAATACATAGCTGCTGGAGCTTGCTGTGCACAAATATTATGGTTGAAGCATCAACTTGAAGATTACAACATAAAAATCAGTGGAATACCTATCTACTGTGATAATACAAGTGCAATCAGCCTTACTCAGAATACTACAAGTCATTCAAGGACTAAGATATTGAGATCAAACATCACTTCATTAGAGATCATGTGGAGAAAGGAAATGTCATGATAGAATATGTATTTACTGAAAATCAGATTGCTGACATCTTCACAAAACCTCTAAGTGAAACAAGGTTTTCAACTCTAACAGCTGAACTGGGTTTATTGAAATTGGATGCATAAGCTGAGGGGGAACTCAACAGAAGACTGAAGTTCAACAGCTTAATCATTACAGTCATCTTCAAGGATTAACTCTCAACAAACTAGTTAACTTATGAATTCTTAAAGTCAGGGGGAACGTGTAAGACTAGCGGTACTTCTGATTAAAAGATGAAATTTGTTGATGACAGTTAGTTGAAGTTATGTTTTCAACAGAAGATTAAAGTCTTGAAGATTGAAGACTTATTATCTAGCTGGATTGACAAACAGCCGAGGAAGGTTATCAGCTATTGGCTTTCACTGATAACAACTCTGTCATCAGGACAATAGTCCATCAGATAAGTATTTATTCTACTAATCTGATCGCATGTGTAAAAGCTTACTGTTTAAAACGTTATATTCAAAAACGCGCTTTTACAAGTACGAAAAGAGCGGTACATATTCCCGCTCCTCATTTAATGCGATTTGAATTTGAAAGGTCGTAACTGACGCCGCACGATCAGACCTAAACGGTTAGCTGGTATCACGGAAACCAAGATACCCTAACTTATAAATCCAGATCTGATCAGCTGAGTAGCTCTTTACGCACTTAAATATTCAGAGTGCACTTGTGAGAAAATTTACTTGCAATTTTCTGCAAAATTCTTCTTGTTTTTCTAACTTTCAACAGAATTACGATGGCTGCTGAGGGTATGTATTTGATCTATGACTCCTACTACCAATCTGGTACCGATTTGATGAAGGAACTGCTGGAGAAGTTCAAATCGGCCTCACTGGTGAATTTCATGGAGTATAATGAAGGAGTGATCTGGACTGACCAGGTGTTGGAATAGTACAAGACTGCTGCTGTTGAGTTCACCACCCAGGAAATCAGAGCTACTGTCGAAGATAGATCTATCGTTATTACCCCCACTCTTCTACACGAAACCTTTAGGCTTTCAAACAAAGGACGACATGATGTCACTATGCAGACGGAAGACAAGCACCAACAGTTCTGGGCAATCTGTGCCAAGGAAGGAGAGATGTTGTCTGGCAACATTAAGAAGAAACAGCTGAAGGATGAATATCAGCGGATGGCTGATATGGTCTCTAAGCTGATTGAGAATTGCACGTTTTCATTGGATGATGTTACCATGAAGAGGTTCAGCATCATGGCTGCCATTTACTACGGACTGGAAGTCAACTGGTCTGTTATTATTTGGTACATTCTGGCTCTCTTCCACGAGAAAAAGAAGGGCAAAGGTCCCCAAACCAATCGTAGAATCACTCTCAGCTATCTGCTGTTCAAGATGGGCTGTACAATGAAAAATGGTAAGGAGATTCATACTTCAAAGGCAATGTCCAAGTACTTGCCTGTTACGAAGAGAAAAGCTGAAGAAGCTGATGTGGAGGAGAAAGCTGAGGAATCAAAGGAGGTTCCTGCCAAAAGGCCCAGGAGATTAGTCAAAACAGCTGAGTTAGCTGTTGATACTCAGAAAGAGAAGGCTCCTAAGAAAGTGAAGACGTTGGCTGATGCTACTGTTGATAAAATTATTGATCAGACCACTGCTGATGTCAGGAACATGTCTCCTGCATCCTCTTCAAGAACTCCAACTGCTCAAGTACCTGATGAGACTGTTTCTCATAGGACCAGAAGTCAGTTGAGAGATACTGCTGCTTCCAGACCTACTCAAGGAAGATCAAAGAAAACAGCAAGGAAGCAAATGACATTCATAGAGGAACCTACTGAGCTGATAGACTTAGTAAGAGAGAGTCCTCAAACTGCTGAAAGACCTGTTGGAGTTGAAGAGGCTTCTGTTGCTGAACAGACTGATGTGCAACAGACTAATCAAGCAAAGCCAACAGTTGAGGTTGCCAAACCTCAGGATCATCCTGATGTAATGATCATCCATCCCATTGCAGCTGCACCTCTTGCATCTGCTGCTCCTCAACCTGCCCCAGCTGACAAGGGAAAAAGAAAGATTTTGATTAAAAAGAAGAAAATCTCTGCTGCTGAAAAGAAGAAAAGGGAGGAAGCTGAACAGAGGAAGAGGGATGAGCTAGAAGAAAAGAAGGCCCTTGAAGAACCCTTAGCACTTGAGTGGAACGCTAAGGAGAACAAAGCTGATCAGGAGACAGAGCTGAAAGATGCCCCTGTCCACCAGGAAGAAAATGAAGGAAGGGATGCTGCTGATTCTGCTTCATCAGGTGATCAGCATTCATCACTGATGGAAGCCTTCCAGATGCTAATGGAGAATTAAATGAAAGACTTGGAAGAAAAGAACAGCACGCAGCTGAAGAAGTTGCAGCAAGAGTTGGCAGAGTCCAATAGCTTACAGCTGAAGAATTTGCAACAAGAGTTGGCTGAGTCCAACAGACTACAGCTGGAAAGTATGCAACTCCTTACTGCAAGAACTATCAGAAATGCAATTGATAGTTTTCCCATGCCTGAAGATCATTCCAAGCAGATGATGCACATCTTTGTTGATATGAGCAGAAACGTTGAAGATGTGAAGGCTGATGTCAATCACCTTCATGATGCTTTAAAGAGAGCTGAAAACAACATAGCTGATCTAACTGCTAACTTCATCAAGATCAGTGATGAAGAGAAATCTATCAATGTTGGGTTGTTGCAAAAACTTCACAAAGCTGGAGATGTTATTCATGGAGAACTTTCAACTATGCAACTTAATATTGACTGCTTCAATGATCAAACTGACAACATTAACACCACTCTCACTCATCTTACTGCAAGTCATGATGTAGTAAATCAGAATTTGAAGGCTTTATGTGCTGCTATGAAGATTCCTACTGTTGCACTTAACCCTGTTGCTGAACCTGATAATGTCACCAAGACTGATGATGACAAAAAGGGGGAAGATAAAAGGGAAGAACCAACTGAGGATACTACTGCTGCTGAAGCTAAGAAGACTGATGAAGCTGCTGAAGAGGCTAAAGCTGCTGAAGAAGTTGGAAAGGCAGAAGGCAAAGAGAAGTCTGAAGAAGAGACTAAGGACAAAGCCAAATCTGATGAGGAAATGGCTGAAACCAAGGACTCTGCTGAAGATCAAACAGAGCCACTTACCAAGTACAAAAATACTGAATCAGCCAAGAAAGCAATGGAAAACCTGAAGGAGCAGCAACTCAAAGAAAAGATGGAAGCTGCCAGGTCAAACCTGCTTTTGGATGAGGATGCTGATGAAGAGGAAGAAGAAGATGATGAAGAATCATCTTATGAGTATGAAGAAGTGCTGGAAGGATCTGATGAAGAAGCTGATAGTTAGAACATATAAATCCTTTTGTAATCAGTTTACTCTATCTATCTTTCAGACATATCATCTGATAAACTTGAACTTGTAATATTTTCCACATAAAAGAAAGTCAAGTTTATTCCAACACATCTTTTCTATCTCAGAAAATTTTGAGGATTACAATCTTTAGCATAGGTATAACATGTACTTAGCTGAAGTTTTGTCATCATCAAAAAGGGGGAAATTGTTGGATAAAGATGAAGATGAAGAAGCACTGAAGACAATAAGTAAATGGAGGTTTTGATGATTTCCAAAACTTCAAATCTGCTAAGTATAAATTAACTTAGCTGATATCCCTTTGAAGAATTTTTGACTAAGTAAAGAAGATATCAGAAGAGTCAAAATTCAAGGTCTAAAGGCTACTGATCTGCTGAAGGAAAGAAATCAGACTGGTGAAGATCAGCCGACTCAAAACAGATTTGTTCAACTTTGAGATCAGCTTAGTTCGCCATCAGACGTGTTCTTTTATCAGCCAAGTGGAAAAGATCAAGAAGCCATCCCAACGGTAATAAATGCCCCTGGAAGTAATAAATGCTGAAGTACAAGGTTATTAAAGACAAATGATTGAAGAAATGCTTCGCATCAGCTGGGTGCATTTAATGCTGCCTGCAGAAAAGTACTGTTGACAGTACAGACAGACTGCAAAGAGCCGTTCGCGGAAATTAAGGACCAGTACCCGAGGTTTTTGAATCTTGTCTCTCTTCAACGGACATTCTTCAAACCTTGAGTATAAATAGCTGTAGAGACGAAGAGAAGAACAACAACACAATCTCTGAGAAAATTTTCGAAGCAGAACTCTTTAAGTCTCAAGAACAACTCACTCATCAGCTTAGTCATTTGTTGACAAAAGCAGAGTTGAAGAACAACGATAAAATACATCTTCTGAGTGATTTTGTAATCGTGAGTGTTGTGAGAAGTAGATATCCATCTTTGTGAGTGATATTACTTCGGAGAGTAGGAGTTTCTGAGTGATTTCCTACTGCGCACTTGTGGCCTTTTCATTTGTTGATTGGCGCAAGCAGAGTATACTGTAAACTTTGTGATTATAGTATAACCCAAGATCTGAGTGACTTGGAAGAGTGGACTAAAGGATATTTAAATCCATATAACCACTTTTGCTTGCATTTTTACTTGCATATTTTCTGTTGCATAAAAACACTTTAATTTAACTGTTTGAAAAGTTTTATAAGGAAAGGAGTTTTATAAAATTGGGGAACAAACTTTCAAACTACTAAGTTTACTTGTGAAAAACACTTTACAAATCCGCTGCAAGTACTCTAAGTATTGAAACTGATTTTAACAAAATCAGCTAAGTAATTATCAGATTAGTGGTCACCGAAGCTGATTCAAAGATTTGTTCGCGATCAGCCAAGCAACTCACTGCTCGGTAACAGCTTAGTCTGTTCAAGTTAGAACTAAAGTTTTAAAGTTAAAAATTGTTAAAAAGTTTAGAGGTCTATTCACCCCCCCCCCCCCCCTCTAGACCTCATCTGACCACTTGGGACCAACACCCTTTGCACCAAAGTTTTTTATCCCTTTAGTTTTGGTACGGAGTTTTAGACAATTTGTTAAAAAAATATATTTTTGAAATTTTTTAAAAGAGAAAGAAAGTCATATTTTGGGACGTCTCAAAATAGAAATGAGAGCAAAAAAAGTGGGACGAAGGAAGTACGATTTACTTAATTATTGTGAATGTTTTCAATTCGACTGACGGTCGTCTATATAAATTATAATATTCTTCTTTTCTTTTCATTTCCTTTAGAAATGAAAACAACTTTGTGGATTCTGACAAAATCACAAATTGTATAACTTTGAAATTTTATTTTTTACTATTCTTTACAGATAATTGCATCTACAGTTCTTGATATTTGATGAAATTATATATACATCTCTCCAGACTTTGAATTACAAATACATTCACTATTTTAAGTTTTATCTAATTACAAATGTATCCCTTACAATTAGTCTTCTAAATAAAATACTCCTCATACGTTCCGGTGAACTTTGACTTTATATTTGACCCAAAAAATATAATACAAGTGGCCTGAATGGAGTGAGAAATTGTATTTATAATTAATAAATAACCTAAAAGTTGTGCTTATGAACTCAGGAAAAAAAAAATAGTGACATATGTGGCAAAGATGTTATCATCATATGAAAAGCATATTAAAACCGGATCGGAGCGGTCGGTTCGACCGGTTCGACCGCGAATAGGAGGTTGGTCCGGTTTACCCCCTAAAATCACTTGACTTAAAAACCAGTTTGAACTGGGTTGAACCGGTCCAAACCGGTGAACGGTTCACCGGTTTGGACCGGTTCAACCCGATTCTGAATTTTTCTTTTTTTTTTTTCGAGTTTTTAAATTTTTTTAATGTTAAATATAAGTTAAAATTTATTGTAGAAGGTGGAATTTGAACACCTAGTCTCTTGCATGAAACATATTTTCCTTACCATTTGAGCTACATCATTTTTGTCGAATTTTTAGTATAAAAATTTATAAATTTTAGAAAACGTGTAGCCAAATTTATTTATAAATTAGATTATGATAATTAAGTCAAATTAACATTTTACACATTATCAATGAAAATTAATACTCAAATAATAATTTTTTATTAAAATTTGTTCTATAAGATATTTCTTTCCAATATTATTTTTAGGATAAAGAGTGTCAAATTTTGAAAGTCAAATCGGTATATTATGCAAGTTTGATTTTGAATATTAGACTTTTATACATAATCATATTTTAAATTTATTAATATCATAGTTTGTTGTATTTTTAACTTGCAATTTTAAAATTTTATAAAGAAATATAATCATATTATATTTATATGAGCTTACAAATTAGTATCACATTACCGTTATGATATAAGTTAGATAATTATCATATGATTTAATTTAAATATAATCTAAAATTTTGTATATTTGAAATCAATTGTGGAATAATGTTTAAGTTTTATGCATATTACATATATTTTAAAATTAAGTATATTTATTATATCATTATGACGTAATTCGATCCAACCAGCAGTTCAATTGGTTCGACCAGTAAAACCAGTGGCCAGTCGGCTCACCGGTTCACTGTCCGGTCCGATTCACTATCCGGTCCGGTTCTAAAAACATTGATGAAAAGAAAGACTAGAGCCCAGTTTACCTGGTATTGCGTGATAAAATTTAGCCGAATTCCCAAATAAACAAATATTTAGGCGGATTAAGACAACGTGGCAGACAACAGGGAAAAAATTCTCAAATTTTTTGCTTGCTTGACAATTTCTAGGCATTGATCTTAATTTCTACGATGTTAAGACTAAAATTGCAGGTAACAGGATTAAAATTGATGTACCAAGTCTTCGTCACAACAACACACTATTTCAACACCATATCGATAGTCGAAATCCGACGTCCTCGCCGAGATATCCAAGGGAAAGAGCGAGTCTCAAACACATCGATCTCCATCGAACAAACTCATGACGAGGACATCGACTTAGCTCATCGATATGATTGCTAGCTCATCTCGATATGATTTCTGTCGACAAGCTTAACCCTTTTGTATAAAAGGGTCGGACCAAATAAATAAGGTCAATATCCTGACCCGAATGTCCTATCACGACCCGACCACTATATCCGAAAGGTCTTGTCAGGACCTGACCCAGTGATCCGAACGAAACTATAAATAGCCCTCATAAATACAGTAACCGTACGCACTCTATAAGCATTAATTACCCATTTCGATATCACAACTCGATACTTACTTAGGCATCGGAGGGTTATCGCCGGGTCACCACCGACATTAACCTGACGTAGTTCTCTTTGATTAGAGGTTACGATCCCCGTGTACAAATCGAAGAAAGACTTGATTGACCTGCCTTTCTTCACTTTGACGAGAAGTGTTAAAACCGACACCCAAACCTTTGATACGACAAGAACCATAATATGATAATACACTCATCAAAAATAGCGAAAGCTTAAAAATAAATAATCTCTGTTAATTGCCTATCGGAACTAGATGCAAAAGTTAAGGATTCATATTATATTTTTGCAAAACTAAAGCTTGAGGTACTCTATGGGAAAATGCACCCTACCCACATGTGTTTTGGGAAATCTGTGCAAAGTCTCTATGTATTGTTTTTATTGCAATGAGTTCCCTTGTGTTTAACCAAATCTTGCTACATTCCCCTTGAACGGTATTGATAATATTGTTAATAAAATTTGATATTCCGATTTTAACCTTCGTATACATACATAATTTTTCATTTTAATCTTATATTTATTATGCAAAGAGCTCCTCTGAGTTATGCGAAATTTGCATAAAACCCCTGTCACTTATTTTTATTATGCAAAGAATCCCCTCTGTGTTATTCTTAATTTGTACAGAACCCTTGTTTTCTTCGCAGCACACATGTGTGGGGTTCACGCGCATCCATTTTTGACGGAAAAGGGTTTTTATCCAAGATTTTGTAAAACACAAGGAAATTCCTTACAATAAAACAATACCTTGAAAAGTTTTGCGTAAGTTTCCCAAAATACTGGTGAGAAAGGTGCTTTTTTTGTCCAAAGGAGGAGTTAAGGAGAAAATTTTACTTGTAATGAAGAGCCCTAATATTTAGCGCTGCCAAAAGTACTGCATGAGTTAAGAATAATAACATGATAATTAATCACATAACGTGCAGTCATGTATATAGGATCCAGTCATGCATTAGAACAAGTATTCCCAAAATAGTCTTTGTTTTAAGTCAACCCCACTATTAGGACATGATCAAACATTTTACTAAACATTTTACTAAACATTGTGTTTGGGATGCATGTCTTTGATATAACCAATATTCAAAACTCAAGTTGAGTAAACTCTCCCACTATATAAAATGTACTCATGACTTCTAAGAAATTAAACCCGAGTCATACAAACATTAACCTCTGCAGATATAGAAGTAATTAATATGGCAATTCCAAAGCTTGTTTTGGCTTGCATTTTACTCTTTGTCTTGCAGCAGGTTAATTCACAAGGCCTCAAAATTGATTTCTACAAGAAAACATGTCCTTCTTTAGAGTCAGTTGTTCATGCAACAACGGCTAGATATATATCTCGTGTGCCATCGTTTGCTGCAGCGTTGCTTAGAATGCATTTCCATGACTGCTTCGTTAGGGTACGTACATACATGTATAAATGAATCAGGAAAAATATGAAATTTTCATATATGTATTTGCATATTATGTAACTAGGGCATGTCATGCTCAAAATTCGGAAAATAGATATGTGTATGACCATATATATAAATCATAATTCTTAAATTTGTTTAATAAATAATGAACAACATATTTGTTGCATTACTTAATTATTTGGTTTTTGAAATGAAACAAAAAATGTTATAATTATATATAAAATGGATTAAATATTTAATTATGTTCAGGGTTGTGATGGCTCTGTACTCATAAGCTCAACAAGTAACAACACAGCCGAGAGAGATTCCATTCCAAACCTGAGTCTCAGAGGTTTCCAAGTAATTGATGCTGTAAAATCTGCAGTAGAGAGACAATGCCCTGGTCGAGTGTCATGTGCTGATATCCTAGCCTTAGTTGCCCGAGATGCAGTTTCATTGGTAATAATTTGCATTTATGTATATATATCTAGGAATTATTAATTAGCTATTTCTTTTATATGTATGTAAATACGTGTATGTTTCAGATCAATGGACCATCATGGCCGGTTCCCTTGGGACGAAGAGATGGACGAGTTTCAAATGCAACTGAGGCCTTGTTTGGTTTGCCCCCTCCCTTTTTCAATGCCACACAACTAATAGCGGCATTTGCTTCCAAGAATTTAACTGTTAAAGATCTCGTTGTTCTATCAGGTAATTAAAATAATTAATCGTAGTACGTAATGATAATAATATCAATGAAGTATATATTGTCTAATTACCAATAGGTGATTAGACTAGTGGAAGGGACCAGTCACTACAAAGTAGCGAATCTATGATCGAATTCCTGTTGAGAGATGATCCTACCTAATGTGTATGACGCGCATCGAAAGGAATTAAATCATTATGAAACAAAAATTAAAAAATATAGATATATATATTGTCTAGCTGTATCTAAACATGTAGAATGTTCAAGTAACACGATATATAATTTGTCGAGGTACGATGCAAAAAAATTGGCATGCCCACACACCCAATCCAAAAAAATGTCTCTAAATATTCAAAATCTTCTACTTATATACCAATATATTTAATAATTAAATATGTATTAGTACTATATGTTAAATTTATCACCATGTACTAATTATCTTAATTAATAAAGTGTACAACTAAATTTAATTTGTTCCATTTTCTTGTTATAATGCACACGCACGTATGTACAGGAAGCCATACACTTGGATTCTCACAATGTTCTACCATCACTACCCGGTTGTACAACTTCACGGGCGTCGGTGACTCCGACCCAAGCATGGATTCGAACTACGTAGCCGCATTAAAAAGGAAATGTTCGCCTAGGGACAGGACTTCCATAATTCAAATGGACCCTGGCAGCTCCCAATCTTTTGACGTCAATTATTACGCAACAGTCCAGAAAAGAAGAGGTTTGTTTCAATCAGATGCAGCTCTGTTGACTAACAATGAAACAAATGCATATGTAACAAAACATTCTACTTCATCGGCTACATTGAGTTTCTTTAAGGATTTTGCTGCATCGATGGTCAAAATGGGAAATATTGAAGTTCTTACCGGGAGTGCAGGTGAAATCAGGAGGATTTGTTCTGCCATTAATTAATTAATCACGATTTACTAATTTGTTGATCAAGTTGATTTTCGTAATTTTTTTCATTCATTTTTACGTATTTGTATAAGTTTTGTTTGGTTATTTTGAAAATTGTCATTGCTGACTTGGGAAAAAGCATGATCCCAACTGTGTTTTGGGAAACCTGCACAGATCCTATGTGTTAATTTCTTTTGCATAGAATCCTCTCGTGTTTCACAAAATGTTGCTTACAATCTATTTTCGGGCAGTGGAGGTGAAATCATGAGGATTTATTCTGCCATTAATTATTAATCATGATTTATTAATTTGTTGATCGAGTTGATTTTTGTAATTCCTTTATTCATGTATATGTATTTGTAAGTGTTTTTGTTGGAAGAATTTATTAACTCAAGAACAGCTAAGTGATCTTATCAGTTGAGTTAATTAAGTTAGTTAAAAAGGTTTTGATGATAACAAAAAGGTGTCATCAACTAAGTTACGGAAAGCTTAGTAAACATTTGAAGATTGGATACTTGGTTTAAAAGAAAATCATTCAAGAACATAAGTATTCAAGAAATGAAGATTCAATCTAATGAGAAGAGTGAAAATCAGATTAGTGAAAGATTGAAAATTGGATTACTAAAAAGCAGCTTAGTGGAAATGAGATGTGTGATCATCAGATGACTGATCATGAGATGACTAGTACATCAGACTAGTGATCAGACTAGTGCATCAGACTAGTGATCATACTAGTACATCAGATTAGTGATAAGACTAGTGATAAGACTAGTGCATCAGTCTAGTGATCAGACTAGTGATCAGACTAGTGATCAGACTAGTGCATCAGACTAGTGCATTAGACTAGTCCATCAGACTAGTGAATCAGACTAGCACTTCAGACTAGTGATCATCAGCGGAGTGGATCCCATTAGCAAAGTAAAATTGGTCAGTAAGCTCTCCAACGGTAACAAGTTAAGTGCATTTAATGCGACTGACAGAAAGTACAGCAGAGTGTACAGTGAACAGTGCGACAGTCTGCAAAAGTTACCATTCAAATTATGACCGTTGCTCAAGGACTAAAATGCAATTTTGCCAACCATCAACAGACAAAATTACAAATCCAAGATTATAAATAGATGGTAAAGTGAAGAATTAAGAGAGACTTGCACACTTTCAAGAACAAATCTTTAGAGCAAGAATCCATCAGTTGAGTCATCTGATCATAAGCGGAGTCATCTTATGACGAAGCTAATTGTTGAAGAACAAGATTAAACCCTTGCATATCTGAGTAATATTCAACTGAGTGTTGTGAGAAGTAGATATCCATCTTTGTGAGTGATATTACTTCGGAGAATAGGTCTTCTTTGTGATTTCCTATTGTGAATTTGTGGCTTTATCATTTGTTGTAAAAGCGCAAATAGAGGTGTACTAGTTACTTAGTGTTTCTAGTGGAACCTAAATCTTTGTGATTTAGAAGAGTGGATTAAGACGATTTGTTCTTGTATAACCACTATAAAAATTCCTTGTGTTATTTACTTTATTTGTCTTGCATTGCATATTTCATGAGCTAAGTAAATACTTTAAAAGAAGAGTCTTTTAAATTGAGGAATTTCCAACTTGGGGCGAAACTTTCTTTGTGCTTTAAAAGTTTAATTGAGTTGAAAACATTGTTTGAAAAATACATATACATTATCCGCTGCATCATTGTTTGAAACTCATATTATATAAGCTTGATGAGCAAAATCAGCATAGTAGTCTACTCTATTGAATAAGCTAAGTGCTAAATCAGCATAGTAGTCTCACGAATAAGATCAACTTACTCTGCTGATAAGCTAAGTGCAAAATCAGGTCAGTCATCTTATTTTGCTGATGTGCGAACTCTACTTATAGAAGAAAAGTTTTAGAAATTTTTTAAAGTTTTGAGGTCTATTCACCCCCCCCCCCCCTAAACCTCAACTGACCACTTGGGACCAACAAGTGGTATCTGAGTTGGTGGTTTATTAGAATCAGCTGCCTGATCAACGAGCTTGATCCGAGTGTTTTTCAAAGGTTTTCAAAAGTTTTCAAAAGAGCCCCTTTTTTTCAAATAAAAAACTTTTTGAAAATGGAGTTTATAAGCCATGTTCCTCACATTGGTCATATGGACTTTGAAGATTGGAAAATCAGAATGGAAATCCTTCTTGCTGCTTATAATGATAACATGTTTACATGTATTACACGAGGACCATTCAGGTTTAAGAAGACTGTAAAGGTTCCTGACCGGCCTAATCAGATCGTTAACAAAAAGCTGGATGAACTGACTCCCGAAGAAGTCAGATTAGTCAATCTGGACAAGGTGGCTAAGTTCATAATGTTCAAAGCTCTAGATGAAGACAGATTCCAGAAGGTCAAGCATCTCCAAACAGTCAAGGAAATGTGGGATAAAGTCTGTGAGCTGAGCGAAGAAAGCGACGCTATCAAAGAATATAAGATTAGTGTGGCTCTTGAGGAGTTTGAAAATTTCAAGATGAAGTCTGGTGAAATGATTGATCAAATGGATACCAGATTTACCAAAACTCTGAACGAAGTTCTAAGGCTTGGTAAAAAGTTTTCAGACAAGGAGATCACCATGAAGGTTCTCAAGGCTCTTCCACCTAAATTCAACATGAAGGTGACAACCATGGAAGAATCAAGAACTTAGGAAAGATTTCTCTTTCCAAACTGTTCTCATCCCTCAAATCATTTGAATTTAAGATGCCTAGAATGGGATTAGATGTGTCAACCAGTTCAGACCTTTTGTTGCTCTTATCGCGTCAGACAAGTCAAGAAAATCAGCGGACAAGTTCGAACAGAAGACTCTGCTGAATTCAGAAAAAGCATACACTGCTGACGACGTTGCCCTACTTCTGAATGATATCAAGAAGTTCTATAAAAAGAAAATGAAATTAAAATATGAAAATACTCTTTCATCTTCTTCTGATCATTTTCAGGAAAACATGGATTCCTCAAAAGCAAAACTTGGAGACCAAAATTGCAAGGAGTATGGACTCCTCACCAAAGATCGTCCACATCCAATCTCTCAAAAGTTTGCTAACAAGGAAAAAGGTGCCAAAAAAGGAGTATAAGCCAAGTAAGAGCAAAGCAAAGTTAGCTAAGGCAGCAAAGCTAACAAACTCCGGCATATCTTATTCCGACAACCAGTCGTCTGATAAAGAATTTGAAGAAGTACCTGAAACTCTATGCTTAATGGCCAAGGAATCTGATGATTCTGAAACTGAGGTAACTTCTACGGTTAATGAACTTGCATTATTTGAAACATTTGAACAAATGTTAATTTCAAATTCAAATATTGTTGGTGTATTTGTCAAGCTTAAGGAAGAGATGACTCTGCTAAAAAGAGCAAAACAGATCAATGAAACTTCAGGTTGAAAAACCTCAAGAATCAGCTAACTATAAAAAGCTTGAGCATGAGAATGAAATTCTAAAAGCTGAGTATGCAATTCGTATAGAAAATATAAATGAACTTGAAAGAAGTAATTGCATCATTCTCTAAAAAGAAATCAGAGGCTAAAGAGAAGAAGCCTACTGAAGCTCAAAAGGTTAAGAAACCTAGTAAGCAATCTAAGACTAAACAGACTAGTAAAACTCATCAGCTTAGTAAGCTGAAAGATGCTGCTAATAGGAGTGATATTAACAATATTGAGTCTGCTGAAACTATAGGAGAGTTATCAGTTAACTCAGGTAAGAAAATGAGGCAACAATGTATCTATCAAGATAATGATTGGCAAAATATGAGTCGTATTGTGATAATAATTATTATGACATGCACTATGCCTATCCATATTATCATGCTGATCATGTTTACTGTGTTGTTTGCCATCCTCATTACCCAATGCATGCTTATCACTTACTTCATGCATCTTACATTGCTTATGAGTACTCTTCTCATCATGAAAATTATTACCATGCTAAATTTACTGAAATTCATGATAAAACTAAAGTCACTAGATCATCACATGTCAAAGGTTACACTAACCCTGCAGGACCCAATAAATAAAGGGTACCAAAACAGTCATATGTTTTGTAGGTAAAGCACATGTGAGATAACAAAGATGAGGTGACTGCCCTTGCAAATTTTCAACAAGTTCAAACAGTGGTCTTACCAACAAGTGCATCAAAAAGTGATATCAACAGTTGCTTGTTTCAACAACAACAAATGGTATCAATCAACAAGTGGTAGACGCTACATTTGGAGATATTAAGGTTAACAAGTTGTATCAGAAGACTCTCAAGAGTATCTACAATCTGCTGAGCATTAGTCAACCATGTGACAATAGTATTTCAGCTCTCAAGAGTTGAACTTGGGTTTGTTGATTTTGGATTCATATGTTGAGAGGGAACATATCAGAAGACTCATCTCAAAGGCTTACTGAAATTCAACGGTTGAGTGTCTTTCGAGAGTAACTCTCATAAGACTACTTGATTACAAATTCTTGAACTCAGGGGGAGCATGTAGGACGAGCGGTACTCCTGAATAGAGATGAAGTTCTCAATAAGTCAAATGAAGTTATCAGAAGAGTGCTTCTCATCAGCCGACTGAAACTCAACAACCAAGTGACATTCAAGAATACACCTCAGAAAGGGTGAAGGAAGTAACCAACAAGTGGTATCAATTCTTGAAGTCGGGGGGAACAGTTATTCTAGCTGGAACGATAAACAGCAAAGAAGACTACAAACTGCTGGCTTGCACGTAAAGAAGAATTAATTAACAGCCAACTACCCCGAACAACTAATTATTCACCTACTTGTCTTCAACATACTAAGTTTTGGTGTTGATGAAAAAAGGGGGAAAAGTGAGATGCAACAAGAACTCTCAAAGGTTGCATTGGATCTAATGATTTTAATCCTAGAGTATGAAGACTAAACTGAAGACTTGGAAGACGTTCTTAGTTGAAGGTTTTGTCATCATCAAAAAGGGGAAAATTGTTTGAAGAATTTATTAACTCAAGAACAACTAAGTGAACTTATCAGTTGAGTTAATTAAGTTAGTTAAAAGGTTTTGATGATAACAAAAAGGTGTTATCGACCAAGTTACGGAAAGCTTAGTAAACCTTTGAAGATTGGACACTTGGTTTAAAAGAAAATCATTCAAGAACATAAGTATTCAAGAAATGAAGATTTAATCTTATGAAAAGAGTGAAAATCAGATTAGTGAAAGATTGAATATCGAATTAGTAAAAATCAGCTTAGTGGAAATGAGATGAGTGATCATCAGATGATTGATCATGAGATGACTAGTACATCAGACTAGTGATCAGACTAGTGCATCAGACTAGTACATTAGACTAGTGATCAGACTAGTGCATCAGACTAGTGATCAGACTAGTCCATCAGACTAGTGCATCAGACTAGTGATCATCAGCGGAGTGGATCCCATTAGCTAAGTAAAATCGTTCAGTAAGCTCTGCAACGGTAACAAGCTAAGTGCATTTAATGCGACTGCCAGAAAGTACAACAGAGTCTACAGTGAACAGTGCGACAGTTTGTAAAAATTACCACTAAAATTTTGACCGTTGCTCAAGGACTAAAATGCAATTTTCCCAACCTTCAACGGGCAAAATTACAAATCCAAGATTATAAATAGATGGTAAACTGAAGATTCAAGAGAGACTTGCACACTTTCAAGATTAAATCTTTAGAGCAAGAATCCATCAGTTGAGTCATCTGATCATAAGCGGAGTCATCTTATGACGAAGCTAATTGTTGAAGAACAAGATTAAACCCTTGCATATCTGAGTGATATTCAACTGAGTGTTGTGAGAAGTAGATATCCATCTTTGTGAGTGATATTACTTCGGAGAATAGGTCTTCTTTGTGATTTCCTATTGTGAATTTGTGGCTTTATCATTTGTTGTAAAAGCGCAAATAGAGTTGTACTAGTTACTTAGTGTTTCTAGTGGAACCTAAATCTTTGTGATTTAGAAGAGTGGATTAAGACGATTTGTTCTTGTATAACCACTATAAAAATTCCTTGTGTTATTTACTTTATTTGTCTTGCATTGCATATTTCATGAGCTAAGTAAATACTTTAAAAGAAGAGTCTTTTAAATTGAGGAATTTCCAACTTGGGGCGAAACTTTCTTTGTGCTTTAAGAGTTTAATTGAGTTGAAAACATTGTTTGAAAAATACATATACATTATCCGTTGCATCATTGTTTGAAACTCATATTATATAAGCTTGATGAGCAAAATCAACATAGTAGTCTACTCTACTGAATAAGCTAAGTGCTAAATCAGAATAGTAGTCTCATGAATAAGATCAACTTACTCTGCTGATAAGCTAAGTGCAAAATCAGCTCAGTCATCTTATTTTGCTGATGTGCGAACTCTACTTATAGAAGAAAAGTTTAAGAATTTTTTTAAAATCTTGAGGTCTATTCACCCCCCCCCCCCCTCTTTCTAGACCTCAACTGACCACTTGGGACCAACAGTTTTGTCAAATTTTATTATTTTGAAAATTGTCATTTTTATTAGGAAAAAAGCATGATACCTATTTGTATTTTGAGAAACTTGCACAAAACTCTTATGTGTTTCTTTTTTTTCCATAAAATTCTCTTGTGGTTTACAAAATATTGCACACTCTTCTTTTCGCCTTTAAATAATTAACTCCTTCAGTTTCTTAGGTTAAATACTAATTTACCCTCAATGCGTATTTGTAAGTACATTGAATGCTGCAAGGCTAACTTAAAGTTGAGGTTTTCTTTACTACATTCGAGCCTTTGAGGATAAAATGAAATGGAGGCCCAACTTTGATATGGGTTTATAAAAAAAAAAAAGAAAAATCTCGCTCAAGTAATAGTATGATATAAAGGTGGTCCAATAAAATGAATTTAGCAATATTTATAACCCAAAGAAATCGTCCAAATCATGTAGACAATATATATTTTAGGGTTAATTACAGGGACCTCCCCTGAGGTTTAGTTAAACTCACGCCCATTCTTCTCCAAGAATGATAATTACTCAGACCTTTCCTGAGGTTTGCAAAACCTTACAAAACCCTAACGGAGACTAACGGAGGTGGATGGAATGCGTAAAATTACCCTCTTGTCCTCATCAATTTTAATTACTTCAACCTCCCCTAAGGTTTACAAAACCTTACAAAAATTTATATTTGCCTATTAGTCCCCAAACTTTAATAAAATTAAATTTACACCATAAAAGAAAAGAAAAACTAACCCCACCTCGATTTATATCACATAAAAAAGAAAAAAAATAGTAATTATGCAATTAATAGTAATAATAAATATATAAATAAGACTTTATTTTTGTATTTTATAATAAAATATTATTTAATTGTATTGTATTTAAGTAAGATATAAATTTATGATTTTATTGTTGAAAATATTAAACACTTATATATATATATATATATATATATATATATATATATATATATATATATATATATATATATATATTTAAGTTTAAAACTGAAATAACCCATAAATTTAATTATTTACAAATACCTCATAGATAATTATTTTATAAAAGGGTATTTGAATTACTATCTTTAAATTTTGTGAAAAAAATATTTATTGATTTTTTTAGTTAAATTTTTATAAAATGCATATTTCAATACTGTATAATTTATCAATAGCGTAAAAAATAATTTATTAATTATGTAAACAAGATTTATTTTAGTATTTTATAGTAAATATTATTTAATAGTATTGGGTTTAAGTAATCAATAAATAAATTAATAATTCTTATTGTATTAAATGTGTATTTGAATGAGTATTATTTAATTTTTAAAAAAAATAATTGATTTTCTTAATTATTAATTTTTTAGCATTTTTATAATGCTTTTTCAGTTCAAATTTTTCATTATTAATCATAATTTTTATTTATTATCCTTGTTGTTAAATTTTTTTAGAATTATGAAAAGAAATTGATATTATAGAAATTACGGTTTGGATATGGATAAATTTTAATATTTTTGCATTTTCATAATGATCTTTTTATTTATCTTTAATTTTTCTTATAATTAACAATAATTTATTCACTCTTCTTTGTACTTCAATTTTAAAAACATTATGAAAAAAGATTGAAATTAATATCTACACATTATTGTTAATTTATTCATTTTACATTTTAAATTACAAATTATATAAATTTTACATGCCTTCATAGAAATAATTTGTTATATAATATTTACTAGTATATTTCTCTTTGCATATATTTTACAATAAGTAAGAAAATACTTTAGAAATATTTAAAATGTTATTTTAAATATGAATATACATTACTAAAGTCATTACCCATTATATATAAATTTAACAACATTTTAATCCACAAATGTTATTTGACATTGCTATTAGATCATTTCTCATGCAACAACATAACATTTGCTGAGAGGGGTAATATAGTCCATACAAATTACAGTAAGTCGGGGGCAAAATTGGCAATCGACCGAAAATTTTATGATGACGTAAGCAAAAATTAACGGAACCCTAACGGTTGTAAGGTTTTGCAAACGTCAGAGGAGGTCTGAGTAATTAGCATTCTTGGAGGAGAATTGACGCGAGTTTGACCAAACCTCAGGGCTGAGGAGGTCCCTGTAATTAACCCTATATTTTAAAACAATCCCACTAACCAATTGAGCAATTGAGTAAAAAATCCAGTATACCATATATTAATAAAACAATTCCACTAACCAATTGGGCAATTAAACCGAGAATAAACCAAATAGAAGCAACCAAGCAGTAGAAGAAAAATCATCCCCACTAACCAATTGAGAAATTAGGAAAAGAAGAAAAAGAAGAGAGGCAAGGAAACAACACAACAAAATTAATTCGCACTAACCAATTGAACAATTAAACGAGAAGAAAATACAAGCTGCATAAGAAAATAACAAACAGGAAGGCCCATAAGAAAAGACGGAAGAAAATGCCAGCAACTTGAAATAAAGAGAAACTAAATTCAGCTGGTAGTGTTAAACTTTGGAAAAAGAAAGAAACGACACAATTTATGGAATTATACGGCGTCGTTTTATAGGGAGGGGGATTAAAGAAAAAGGTTAAACGAGAAGAAAATACAAGCTGCATAAGAAAATAACAAGCAGGAAGGCCCACAAGAAAAGACGGAAGAAAATGCCAGCAACTTGAAATAAAGAGAAACTAAATTCAGCTGATAGTGTTAAACTTTGGAAAAAGAAAGAAACGACACAATTTATGGAATCATACCGCGTCGTTTTATAGGGAGGGGGATTGAAGAAAAAGGCAAAAGAAGAGGTCAGCACTATTCACACGACCCATGCCTTCTTATATGATATATATATAACTAATTTAATTATATCTTTAATATTAATAAATTAAATATATTTTAATCTACAATCTTGAAAAAATAAAAATAAAAGTAAAAATATTTTTGCAAAGATCTAATATTTATATATTATTAAACCTTTTTAATATTTACTTAAAATAATAAAATTTATGTAAGACTAATAGAGAATTATCACATTTTAAAAAATATTTAAAAAAAAAAGGAAAAATACACCCCAACCCCTGTAACCCCGCCCAAAAGCAAAACCAGACCGCCGGCACAACCTAAAGTGGAAAAGATTACAAGGAGTTATGATTTTCTGCACAATTTTTTGTTATTTGAGGAATTAGGAATTATATTTTGTTTTGAGGATTAGGAATTAATTTGATTTGTGATATCTCGGTTATTGTATGATTCCTTTAACTTATGCAGAATTTTCTCGGTTGGGGTGTGGGAAGAAGATATGACATTTTTTTAGGGTATTTTGATAATTTGTTAATTTAAATTAATGAATAATGAATACCAGTCTGAGAAAATGCGAGTGAGATACAATATCCGTTAATTTAGACAGAAAAGGGATTATATGCAAAATTTTATAAAATACAAAGGCAATTCTACACGGAAAAAAGAAACATAGGGGAGTTATGTGCAGATTTCCTAAAATATAAGTGGCTATAATGCATTTTTCCCCTTACTCTATTTTTTTTTTGGCTATTTGTTTATATGAAATAGCTCAAATAAAATCTCTAGTAAGTCTAATTAACTCTAGCCCTGAAACTTTACAAAAATCTGAAGCACCATTTGAAGCAACTCAATTGAAGAACATGTTTTTTTTTAAAAAAAAAAATTAACAAACATTCAATCATTAAATGTAGTAAAAACAGTTTTGGAGAACTAAATCCAACTCTTAATTAGCCAACTAGGCTTAACAATTAGAGTAAAAAATTTACACCTACCCACTCGAAAGCTGACCCCCGGAAAAGAAACAAAAAAATCTTGCAATTTTTTTTTCAAATGAAATATGTATAGGCTCAAACAGCTGCTCAATAGTTCATGAGATTGTACAATTGATATCAACTATCGCATTCCATTACGTTCTTAGTTGATGCGAGAGTGAAGATATCCGTTAAAGAGAGTTTATTTGACACTCAAGATATAGATTGGGTCATACAACGTGCACCGTAAAATGAGGAATTGGAGGAAAAGGTGTTTCCTTTTGAGTTTTTCTTGGCACCCTTAGCGTCTGGTTCGTTAGCCCACGAGACGCAAGTGTAACATGGGCAGAGCCTCGCGACAAGGGGGCTTGAACTAAGGGTGGGCACGGGGCGGGTTTGGGACGGGTTTGGGGTTAAAGATATGGGTATACTAAATTTCGGGATTGACACTTTTCATCCCAAACCCGCCCCGTAATAATTCGGGTACCCGGAAGCGGGTACCCGAATTATTGCGGGTCGGGACGGGACGGGATTACGGGTCCCATATTATTTTTATTCATTAATTCTTCATCCATCTAACAAAATAATATAATATTAAATAATTATATTTCGTCATTTTTCTTTTGCTAAATCGTATCACTTTTTAATTCATTAATACATAAAACATATCATCAAGTCATCATAACGATTATTTCTATATCCAAATATGAACAAAAAGTAAAATCATATAATGAGCTAATGATAAGACGTACAACTTACAAGGGATTATAAGAGATTGAGAGTTTTTAACTTTTTAGGATTGACTTAATATTAATTACTAAACTAATATAAGATTTAAAAGGAATATTAGGGTAAAATTAAAAAAGTTCATTTATTAGATAATGTTATACAAGTAAACTAGTAAAGTGTATAAATTATATAATTAATAATATTATATAGGCGGGTTCGGGTATTCGGGGTTGGAGAGACCAATCCCAAACCCATCCCGTATTTTCGTAATAAAATACGGGTATTCAAGTTCGGGTACCCAAACCCAAAAAATACTCCTCCCGTTCGGGTATTTTAAAAATGGGACGGGTCGGGTTTGGGTTACCCGAACCCAACGCCCACCCCTAGCTTGAACCTTTCGCCCTCGTACTCTTGATGGTTAAACACATATCATTGACCTGCTTTGTAGGTTTCGACAATGATCTTTATGTAAGTTCTCTTTACGATTTCTCCTTCCTCTAAATGACAATGCTTAATGGACTTCTTGCAAAATCCTCAAAAAATTCAAACCTTTTTGTGTAACATTCTTAGGTTGTTTTATTGTGTTTCTTCTCAGTTTAGTCTCAAAATTTTGTTGGGAGTTTTCGGAGAAACTTTTGAAACTTGAGGGGTAATAATTTTAGTGAAATATTGATATAATAAATAACAACTAGTGAATTTTGAAATTTTGAAATATGATTTTGATTGAGTTAGTGGAGTTTGGGGAAAAAATTAGGTAGGATGTGACAAATCAATAACGTTATAAATTTGAGATATGATATAATGTAATGATTGAGAAGATAAATTATTAATATTATCTTACAGTAATGATTGAGAATTAAATTTAATAATTTTGAAAATAGTAGATAGTAATTTGGATTATTATAAAAAAATAGTAGAATTTATATTTTAAATGAAAATATTAATAATTTTTTTACTTTTTATATTTGAAAAAAATACACAATATCAAAGTGAAACTAACTTTGACCAACAAATATACTTAAATATAACATTAAAAATTACAATTAAATATTTTGATAACAATTAATAAATGCAAAAAATGTTTATGCAAAATCAGATATTTTGATAAAAACTGATAATGTAAATACTAAATAAAGGAAAATGCACTTTGCACACCTAAATACACACAGCAAATATTTGTCAGCGCCTCCTTTTCTTTTGATTGTACATGTCTTACCTAAATCACAAAGCATAGTAGGAAGAAGATTATATAAGAAAGGCAAAATTGCAAAAATCGTCCCAAACTAATCACTGATTTTGGATTCTCGTCCCAAACTATTTAATTTGGCGAATTTCGTCCCGTAATTTAATATTTTTTTGAAATATCGTCCCACCATAATTATAAGACGGAATTGCGCATATGCCGATGAATTATCACATGACTGCTTAAGTGTCATGACATGGTAAATTTTAACATGAATAATTATATAATATTACAAAGTTCGTCCTAAATTAATTACAAGATTGAACGTCATTTTCATTAAATTAGAAATTTAATATTGGGACTAAATTCATACAAAATGGTAAATTATGGGACGAAATTTGGCGAGTTGATATAGTTTGGGACGAAAAATCAAAATTAGTAATTAGTTTGGGACGATATTCCAAAAAAATATTTAATTACGGGACGAAATTCGCCAAGTTAAATGGTTCGGGATGAAAATCCAAAATCAGTAATTAGTTTGGGACGTTTTCTGCAATTTTACCTATAAGAAATAAACATAAAAAAGAATTAAGAAAAAGACAGCCTCGGAAGAGGCTGACAAATTTGAAGAAAAATAAAGTTTGGTCCAGTTTGAATAAGTTTAGATTGCGTGAAATTATTTTCAAATAGAGTCGATGGTTTATATGACATGGTGTAAAATCAATTTCTTTTGATTTTATTTCAAAAAATTAATTTTGATGGTTTCAGTAAAATAACTTAATTATGATTTTGGATTAAATTTAAATGTTGAAATTACTGAGATTTTATAATTTGAAATGATTTAAACATAATTTGAATGATGAGCTTTGAAAAAAATAGGTAATTTATATCAAATCAATGACTCATATCGAAAAAAATAGGGCGAGTTTCATGCTACCAATATGGTAAATGTCCGTACTTCCCCTTCTCAATGCAACCTTCGGATTAGGGATATAAATGCCAGTGGTACCAAACAACCCATTGTTTAAACATGATTTGAGTACTTTTATATCAAACTTGAAATCTTACTGTTACATAAACCTAGCTTAAACGAGATCTTATCGAACGAGCTCGAGTCTATTATAAAGTATCTTGATATTTTACTTATATATTTGTTAATTTTTAGTTTATCGATTCGAGCTTCAAAAGTTACCAAACTTAAATGTTGTTCAAACTTGTTTGATTTGAATAAATAATCGAGCTGGAACAAACTTTTATTAGATGGATTTGAGTCAAGTATTGATTACTTTGTGTAATTTTCAGTAAGTCGTCAGTTTTATGACTAGACCTCACTCATACACATCGGGTAGCCATGAGATTCTTGAAAGCTACCAAAAAATTCAATCCCAATTAAAACAAAATAAGTGGTAGTTATCAACACAATGACTAAATTGAGATTTTATTTGGTCTGGAAAAATAGATTTAAACCGAGTTTGAACTTAGTATGGGATTAAACTAACTACAAACAATTTGAGAAAAAGGTTATTAATTGACTTTCTTTCAAAAACAATTCAAGATCCAAACATCTAGATAATATTTAAGCAAAAATTCACTATCGTTTTCCTTGGGATTAGGGGTGTAATCGAGCTGAGTAGTGTCGAACGACACATTGTTCAACTTGGTTTGAATTTTATCGAGCTTGAGATTTTGTGTCTGAGCTTGATTTGATTAACGAGCCGAGCTCAAACGAGCTTTTATCGAACGAGCTCGAGTAGCTTGATATTTTACATGTATTTTTATCAATTATTTTCTTATCGCGCTCGAGCTCGAGCCGAGCTTTAATAGTTATCGAACGAAAAATGATGTTCAAGCTTGTTTGATTTGTGTGTCGAACCAAACTCAAACAAGCTTTCATCGAACGAGCTCGAGTCGAGTATCGAATATCTTGATTTGATTTTCAGCCCTACTTGGAATGGACCTGGAAGAGGGGGTACATGTAGATTTGAAACCTCTGGAAAAATGGCCGCCCGTCACCACGAATAAAGTACATTAATTCTCATAGTTGGTGCTGATGGGCATGCAGCCATTTAAAATTAAGATTAAACACAAGTTTTATACTACAAGAAAAATGGATTTTCCCTACTAATTTTTTTACTACATCGAAAATAGTGAAGTAAAAGGGACTTTAAAACTATGATTTTAACTTGTGGTTAAAAGTATATAAATTGTGTAGTATAAAATAAAGTAGTATTACGACGAGATTTTTTGCAGCAATAGATTGATCATTTCCTACGTTTCTTTTTTCATAGTTAACGAAGAGTTCCAATTACTACGATATATTGTTTTGTCGTAGTGAACTTTAATTATTTACTAGTTACTACGCTAATTTACATGTGTACTAAATGTTAAAAAATTTCAAAAAGAAAAAATAGGGCCAAATTGCGGAAATTGAGCGGCAGATTTACACAAATTGGAAACCCTTGCTGTTGGGATTTTACCCAATCGGACCACGAACAATTCGATCCAATTGAATAAAACAGGATCGAACTTATTCGAACCAGTTGCGGAATTCGGTGGGTTTTATGTTTTCAATATATTTCAAAAATACTTTACATAAAACATGAGGATCGCATAACGAATATTATTTTAATATATGCAAAAGAGAGAGAAAGCAAATCATACCAAAAGCTTCCTGTCCTTCGTCTTTTCGGTTGAACTTTGGTGTTAGGATGAGATCAACAAACTTTCTCGATCTTTTTAACCCTTGATCTTCAACCCCGTTTCTCCTTCTACTAGTGGGTGGGCACTAACCTATTAAGTTTGGATAATTGAACTCTTGGAATTGGAAGAACAAATTTCTCCTAATTTCTTAGGTGATGGGCGATTTTTGGTGTTGAGAAAAAGAGAGAGATTTTCTTGCTTTGTTACAAAATTGTATCTTGTAAAAAACTTGTATGTTTAGGAAGAGATATATCTTATATATATAGATATGTCATACATAGCCTCTTCCCTTATTTTTTTCAACCACCTTCTCCTAATTTAATTAGGATTCCACCTCCTTCCTTCTAGATAAATGCATTATTTATATAAATATTATATTATGAGTATATCATATATAATCATAAAATGCATTTTCCCATTAAGGAAATTCCTGCACAAATTTAATTCTATAATTAAATCTGATTTAATCAATTGTCATTTAATTGATTAATTCACAATTCATCAATTAAATATCACAATTAATTCATCATGTATATTTTAGAAAATAAAATTTCCCAAAATATATCGAGAGTTTAATCATTCTTACTATAGGTTCAAGCGTAGAATAATAGGAGCCGGGATTGGGACCTATGGACATGTAATTTCAAGCTCCAATAAATTAAATAATTAATTAAACTCATTAAATAATATATTCAATTTATTAATTCCAAGTGACTCCACTAAAGACTTGGAATTGCACTCTTGTCCTTACATTCTATTTTACTCGAAAGATCAGAGTGTCCATTGATATAATCATTACATATGATTTAACCCTCCAAGAATTGATTCATAATTAAAGCTAGGCGAAATTACCGTTTTGCCCCTATAATTATTTCTTAATCCTTAAGTTCCATTAATTCACTAGTGAACAGTTTGGTTTATAAACATTTTCACAAACCAGAGTACTCGAACTGTTCAGTTCCAGAATTAACACTTAAGGGAATCAATTAACTCAGCTTTCCGCAGAAAGAGTTGGATTCCATATCTATAGTGCACATTCCCAGCCATTTATCTCAACGGACCTCCAAGACATAAGTGTGTGACATGATTAACAAACAAGTCACTACCTATGAGTCAAAAGGACTCGCTGACATAAACAGGAGTTTATGCCTACTCAGGATTTAGATTAATTCATATATGATCATCGTGTGACATGTATTGAAATCTTAAAGTTAACGGTATCTTATAATAGATTTCAATTCACGTCTGGTCCAGTCCTATGTAATCATATTACATAAAGCACCTCCACCTTTAATGTCACAACATCAATGATCCGGATCGAAATCATTGAATTCTTAATTTTCAGTGGACCGTACTAGTAGTAATTAGTTAAAGATCCCAACTTAAACTTACTACGGACTATTTAGTCTATTGTATATAACTTTAATCCTCTTGTACATCCTTATATATACAAAAGTCATATTTAATAAATAGACATGGAATTTTCTGATAATTATATTATACTAAATAAAAAACATAATCGAATCGAATATATGAAATCCAAAAAACCAAACAATTTATTTATTTTCAATTAATAATGTTCATCAAACGCTTTATGAGCACTATTCCTAACAATCTCCCACTTGCTCTTAAAGCAAATGAGACATGTCCCTCAAACCTATTCCTGTCAAGTGTGCCTCAAAAGACTTTATTGGCAGTGTCTTGGTAAACGGATCCGCAAGGTTATGTTCAGAAGCTATCTTCATAACCGCTACATCCCCTCGACCTACAATATCCCTTATCAGATGATACTTTCTTTCAATATGCTTGCTCCTCTTGTGACTCCTTGGTTCCTTTGAGTTAGCAACTGCCCCACTGTTGTCGCAAAACAGTGTAAGTGGCTGATCCATATCTGGAACTACTTCCAGATCAGTGTAGAACTTTCTGAGCCAGACAGCCTCTTTAGCCGCTTCGCAAGCTGCTATGTATTCGGCTTCCATGGTTGAATCTGCAGTGCTGGATTGTTTTACACTTCTCCAAACTACTGCAGCACCACCAAGAGTGAATATTGACCCTGATATCGACCTTCGATGATCTTTGTCTGATTGAAAATCAGAATCAGTATATCCTATAGGGCTCAGGTCACCACCTGAATACACAAGCATATAATTTCTCGTTCTCCTTAGATACTTGAGAATATGCTTAACTGCGATCCAGTGATCCAATCCAGGGTTGGATTGAAAACGACTAACTATGCCTACTGCGTAGCAGATATCAGGTCTAGTACACAACATTGCATACATAAGACTTCCTACTGCTGAAGCATAGGGAATCCGTCTCATATCCTCTTCTTCCTGAGGTGTCTTAGGACATTGCTCTTTAGAGAGAACAATTCCATGTCGGGTCGGTAATTGACCTTTCTTGGAATTCTGCATCGAAAAACGAGCTAACACCTTATCAATATAAGATGCTTGAGACAGAGCCAATAGTTTGTTCTTACGATCCCTTATGATTTGCATGCCAAGAACATAACTTGCTTCACCCAAATCTTTCATTTGGAACTGCTCGGATAGCCATTTCTTTATGTTAGATAATATCCCTACATCATTCCCAATGAGTAGAATATCATCTACATAAAGTACCAAGAAGACCACCTTCTTATCCTTGATGTATTTGTATACACAAGGTTCATCAATATTTTGTTCAAACCCATAGGTTTTGATTGTTTCATCAAACCTTAGATTCCAGGACCTAGAAGCTTGCTTGAGCCCATAAATGGACTTAAGAAGCTTACAGACTTTCTGCTCTTGTCCTTGAACAACGAATCCCTCTGGTTGCATCATGTAGATGCTTTCCTCAAGATAGCCATTCAGAAAAGCTGTCTTGACATCCATTTGCCATATCTCATAATCGAGGCTGGCAGCAATGGATAAGAGAATGCGTATGGATTTAAGCATAGCTACTGGTGAGAAAGTTTCTTCATAATCAACTCACTCCTTTTGGGTATAACCCTTTGCCACTAGCCTGGCTTTGAAAGTCTGGACTTTCCCATCAATACCTCTCTTCTTCTTATAGATCCATTTGCACCCAATGGGCCTGACTTGTTCAGGTGGATCCACAAGTTCCCAGACAGAGTTAGAGTGCATAGATTCTATCTCTTGGTTCATGGCTTCTTGCCATCTTTCCTTATCAAAATCTTCCATTGCATGCTTGTATGACAATGGATCGTTTTGGTTAGTGTCTGACACTAGAAGGCTCTCATTCCTATAGCGAGCGGGTAATCTTATTACTCTCCCACTACTACGAGGTACCAAAGGAATCTGATTAGGAACTGTGGTCTTTTGACTTGGTCGTTCATCAGTGGTTGACTGCGGTCTATCAATTACGTCAGGTTGGAGTTCTTCTAATATTATTTTACTTCGAGGTTTAAAGTTTGTCATATACGTGTGCTCAAGAAAAGTGGCATCTGTCGATACAAATACTTTCTTATCTTGAGTACTATAGAACAAACCACCTCTAGTGCCATCAGGATATCCTACAAACAGACACACTTCTGTTCGTGCATCTAACTTTCCAAAATCACTCCTTAGCACGTGTGCAGGACATCCCCATATGCGAAAATGTTGTAAACTAGGTTTACGCCCATTCCACAACTCTAAGGGTGTCTTTGGGATGGATTTGGAAGGTACTACATTCAAAATGTAGTTTGCGGTTCTTAGTGCATATCCCCAGAAAGATTTTGCCAATGAGGAGTAACTCATCATAGATCTAACCATTCCTAATAACGTTCTATTCCGCCTTTCCGCAACACCATTTTGTTGGGGTGTTCCAGGTAATGTGAGTTGGGTTTCAATTCCACGCTCCACCAAGTAATCCTTGAATTCATAACTCAAGTATTCTCCTCCTCGATCAGATCTAAGAGTTTTCAGTGATTTACCTAACTGCTTTTCAGCTGCTGCTAAGAATTCTTTAAACTTATCAAAAGTTTCAGATTTTCTTTGCATTAGGTATAAATAACCATATCGTGAATAATCATCAATAAAAGTGACGAAATATTCATAACCTCCTCGAGCTTCCACATTTAAGGGACCACAAAGGTCACTGTGTACCAACTCAAGAGGTTCTTTGGCTCTTAGGCCCTTTGCGGAGAAAGGTCTTCTAGTCATCTTTCCCTCAATGCAGGATTCACAAACAGGAAGAGTGCCTACTTTTAACTCTCTTAAAGGACCTTCCTTTACAAGCCTGTTTATCCTTTCGAGGTTAATATGTCCTAACCTTAGATGCCAAAGATATGTATCATCACTTTCGGATATTTTAGAACGTTTGTTAGACCTAGGATTAGCTACCTTAAATAATTCAGAATTATTAATTAATCGTTCGTCAGGCCTTAATACGTACAGTCCATTTTCAACACTTGCATTGCATATAAATAATCCATTTCTAGAAATAACTATCTTATTATTAGAAAATGAAATATTAAATTTTTGTTCATGCAACATAGAAAGAGAAATCAAATTTCTCGAAAAACCAGGAATAAAATAAACATTGTTCAAAACAAGAAATCTACTCCTAAAATTTAAACGGACTGTTCCTATGGCCTTTGCTGAAACGAACGCCCCATTTCCAACTCTCATGGTCACTTCCCCTTCAGCAAGCTCCTTCGAAGAACTAAGCATCTGAATAGAAGAACAAATATGATTAGTGGCTCCTGAATCAATTATCCAGGTTGAATAATCATCAATCACTAAGCAAGTTTCTAAAACTAGTAAATCGAATTTACCTTTCTTTTGCTCTTTCTTTTCGGCGAGATACTTTTTACAGTTTCTCTTCCAATGCCCATCTATCCCACAATGAAAACATTTTCCTTTGGGTTCTTTCTTCTTAGACTTGTTCTTGCCTTTGCCTTTGAATTGCTTCTTGGCTTTGGGCTCAGATTCAGACCCACCATTTGCCTTCTTCTTCCTTTTGTTCTTAACAGTTGAGGAAGACTGACCTTGCTCGGTAACATTTACCTCTCTCTCTTGAGACCTTATCTTGGATATGGCCTCAAAAGTTTGCAACTCGTTCAATAACTGAGTCAGGTTATACTCCAACTTATTCATCATATAGTTGGTAGTAAACGGAGCAAAGTCCGGCGTTAGTGACCCAAGTATGATGCTAACTTGAGTTTTATCATCTATGGTGGCCCCATGTATTTCCGCCTCATGCACAGTGTTGATCATGTCCAGCACATGATCTCTTACTGGAGCACCTTTCTTCATCCTCGCATTCATGAATCTACGAGTAGCTTCATGTCGGCTTTGATCAGAAGGTTGTCCAAACATTGCTTGCAGTGATTCCCATATCTCATATGAAGATTCCATGTTTTCATGTTTCTGTCGGAGAACATCACTCATGGATGCTAGCATGTAGCATTTGACTTTGTTGTTGGTTTGAATCCAACTATCATATTTTTCTCGTACAGTACGAGTGGCAGTGGCAGGGGGTTCTGGAGGACATTCCTCTGTGAGAACGAACTTTTGGTTCTCACAAACCATCATAATATTCATATTAGATTTCCATTTTGCGTCATTGTCCCCAATCAATTTTTCGTTTGAAAGTAAAGCAATGATTGGGTTTGAAGAAGACATGATTGCTGAAAATAAATAAATTTAAAGTTTCAATCATACATTCAACATAATTATCATAATTCGGAATAGTAAACGTGATGCATGAATGCAACTCTAAAGAAAAACACATAAAACATTTTACTAATCCGCGATAAAATAATGTAGCTATTAATATGTTGCCGTAGGGTCGATCATATTAATACTAAATTAACTTCGAGACAATCTCAAATTAATGAATGAACTAAAATATCTCGTATTTTTCTTTCATTATTAATTACCGCTATTTTTAGTCAATATGTATTTAACTAATTTAAATACACATTCATGAGTGTAACCTATTATTTAAGACTTTATGACTTAACTTAGACTTGCCTCCGTAGGGATGATCAAGCTAAAATACATCAATTAGTCCTATCTCATGGAAGCTTAATCTTGTTATTGACATAAGTTAGACACCTTCCGTAGGGAGGATGCAAACTAGGCATCTCGAGGCGCTACCCATATCTCACTATATTAAACTAATAATAGAGACTGTAGGATATATCCATATATGTCCTTCTCCCACTCAATATTTATAAAACATGTGTTTTATTTTTAAATAAACATCTTATGTTTAATCAATCTACATTAACTTCACTAGGTTTCTAATCTCTTAGCTAATTAAGGATTAAAAATTAGAATCCAATCTTATTAGGACCTAAATTGTAACGTAGATTAGTAATCCAATCTAATTGGGTAGTAGGTAATTTTAGACATTCTAAAATTGAGGTGGGTCAAATTAATATTTAACCAATCTAATTGGGTCAAAGTTCAATTAGACATTCTAATATATAAAAAGTCTTAACTTTTAGTTGAACTTGCTATTATTAATTTTTCCTAACTCAACTTATCACCTAAATAAATAATTGCTTAATTAACTATTAAATCAAACAATTATTTAGTTTATCTTAGTTTTCTAAAAACTAATAAAACTACATACACAAAACATATATATCACATATATCTATATGTATGCATGCATAAATAAAACTGTGGGTAATATGAATGACAGGATATATGCATGCACATATTATCAACATAATATAAACAAGCAAATAGGAGCGGGTCGGGTGTCCTGGGTTACAAAATAATAAAACTATTCCTATTACATTAATAAGGAATTTTTCGTCCTCTGCCCATCTTGCAAAAATCTCCACTCTTCGCCGATCATGATTCTAGTAAAAAAAAAAAAAAAAAGTCCTCGGCCCATTATCAATTCATCCAATCAAAACTCTTGCAACTTATTTGCAATTAATTTCTTTGGGCCTTAGTCACGTGAGGTTGGCCCAAAAAGTCATAGTGCCCTAGAGACATGATCTCAGCAGCCTTCTGTTTGCTTGCAGCAATAGTCCAAGAGTTTAAAGTGTCCTGGTGATGGCGCGGCAGTCCATCTCCTTTGTCTTGTAATTCTCGCTAATATATATTAATTACAGAAAGTCTTATGCCATTAAAATATGGCGTACAACATAATTCTAACTAAATTAAAACTATGCCTCATATGGGAGGCCCCATGAACACCATAATTCGACCGCTCCAATAATTTAATAAAATTAAATCATCATCCACAATAATAAATCAAACAATCAAATTATGCAATTACCCACAATCAATTAAAATAATATTGTTATGGATCGCTCTGATACCAATTGTTGGGATTTTACCCAATCGGACCACGAACAATTCGATCCAATTGAATAAAACAGGATCGAACTTATTCGAACCAGTTGCGGAATTCGGTGGGTTTTATGTTTTCAATATATTTCAAAAATACTTTACATAAAACATGAGGATCGCATAACGAATATTATTTTAATATATGCAAAAGAGAGAGAAAGCAAATCATACCAAAAGCTTCCTGTCCTTCGTCTTTTCGGTTGAACTTTGGTGTTAGGATGAGATCAACAAACTTTCTCGATCTTTTTAACCCTTGATCTTCAACCCCGTTTCTCCTTCTACTAGTGGGTGGGCACTAACCTATTAAGTTTGGATAATTGAACTCTTGGAATTGGAAGAACAAATTTCTCCTAATTTCTTAGGTGATGGGCGATTTTTGGTGTTGAGAAAAAGAGAGAGATTTTCTTGCTTTGTTACAAAATTGTATCTTGTAAAAAACTTGTATGTTTAGGAAGAGATATATCTTATATATATAGATATGTCATACATAGCCTCTTCCCTTATTTTTTTCAACCACCTTCTCCTAATTTAATTAGGATTCCACCTCCTTCCTTCTAGATAAATGCATTATTTATATAAATATTATATTATGAGTATATCATATATAATCATAAAATGCATTTTCCCATTAAGGAAATTCCTGCACAAATTTAATTCTATAATTAAGTCTGATTTAATCAATTGTCATTTAATTGATTAATTCACAATTCATCAATTAAATATCACAATTAATTCATCATGTATATTTTAGAAAATAAAATTTCCCAAAATATATCGAGAGTTTAATCATTCTTACTATAGGTTCAAGCGTAGAATAATAGGAGCCGGGATTGGGACCTATGGACATGTAATTTCAAGCTCCAATAAATTAAATAATTAATTAAACTCATTAATTAATATATTCAATTTATTAATTCCAAGTGACTCCACTAAAGACTTGGAATTGCACTCTTGTCCTTACATTCTATTTTACTCGAAAGATCAGAGTGTCCATTGATATAATCATTACATATGATTTAACCCTCCAAGAATTGATTCATAATTAAAGCTAGGCGAAATTACCGTTTTGCCCCTATAATTATTTCTTAATCCTTAAGTTCCATTAATTCACTAGTGAACAGTTTGGTTTATAAACATTTTCACAAACCAGAGTACTCGAACTGTTCAGTTCCAGAATTAACACTTAAGGGAATCAATTAACTCAGCTTTCCGCAGAAAGAGTTGGATTCCATATCTATAGTGCACATTCCCAGCCATTTATCTCAACGGACCTCCAAGACATAAGTGTGTGACATGATTAACAAACAAGTCACTACCTATGAGTCAAAAGGACTCGCTGACATAAACAGGAGTTTATGCCTACTCAGGATTTAGATTAATTCATATATGATCATCGTGTGACATGTATTGAAATCTTAAAGTTAACGGTATCTTATAATAGATTTCAATTCACGTCTGGTCCAGTCCTATGTAATCATATTACATAAAGCACCTCCACCTTTAATGTCACAACATCAATGATCCGGATCGAAATCATTGAATTCTTAATTTTCAGTGGACCGTACTAGTAGTAATTAGTTAAAGATCCCAACTTTAACTTACTACGGACTATTTAGTCTATTGTATATAACTTTAATCCTCTTGTACATCCTTATATATACAAAAGTCATATTTAATAAATAGACATGGAATTTTCTGATAATTATATTATACTAAATAAAAAACATAATCGAATCGAATATATGAAATCCAAAAAACCAAACAATTTATTTATTTTCAATTAATAATGTTCATCAAACGCTTTATGAGCACTATTCCTAACACTTGCCTCTTTACCAAATTTTTTGCCCAATCCTTCATCGTCTCCCAGCCCTTCTCAGTCTCATCGTCACTCTCTCCTCTTCCATGTGTAAATAAAAAATGGTTCCCCAGATTCTGTTGCTATGTTAATTGTTCCACCTCAATAAGATGCCTATTGCCGTAGAATTCTTGAACTAACACGGTTAGGGTTTAAGACATGGTTGATTCAACTAACCTTTTGATGCCAAAAGATGCTTTAGATTCTGAAGGAAGCACCATTTTTGCAATTTGAGGGTAGGATTTTTTGTTTTCCAATTACTTTAAAAAATGATATATAATACTTTGCTAGCACTTAATAATTTATTTATTTTACATTTGTTTCAAATATTAAGTTTTTAGGCAATATGTATAACTTTACTTTAGCCATGGTAGAAAACAAAGTTTCTTGTGGTATATGATAAATTACGATTTTAAAATGACATTCCTCATTAGGTGAGAAAAACTTGAAATCCTTTGTTGGATCAATATGAAGATGAAGAAGCACTGAAGACAATTTGTAAAGGGAGGTTTTGATGAATTCCAAAACTTCAAATTGGCTAAGTATGGATTAACTTAGCTGATATCCCTTTGAAGAAATTTTGACTAAGTAAAGAAGATATCAGAAGAGTCAAATTTTAAGGTCCAAGACTACTGATCTGCTGAAGGAAGGAAACTAAACTGATGAAGATCAGCCGACTCAAATCAGATGTGTTCAAACTTGAGATCAGCTGTGTTTGCCATCAGACGAACACCTTCGTCAGCCAAGTGGAAAGGATCATAAAGTCTTCCCAACGGTAATAAATGCCCCTGGAAGTAATAAATGCTGAAGTACAAGGCTATTAAAGACAAATGATTGAAGAAATACTTCGCATCAGCTGGGTGCATTTAATGGTGCCTGCAGAAAAGTATTGTTGACAGTACGGACAGACTGCAAAAGAGCCGTTCGCGGAAATTAAGGACCAGTACTCGAGGAATTTGAATCTTGTCTCTCTTCAACGGACATTTTTCAAACCTCAAGTATAAATAGCTGAAAGAGACGAAGAGAAAACAACAACACAATCTCTGAGAGAATTTTCGAAGCAGAACTCTTTAAGTCTCAAGAACAGCTCACTCATCAGCTTAGTCATTTGTTGACAAAAACAGAGTTGAAGAACAACGAAAAATACATCTTCTGAGTGATTTTGTAATCGTGAGTGTTGTGAGAAGTGTAGATCCGTCTTTGTGAGTGATCTAACTTCAGAGGATAGGTTTTCTTTGTGATTTCCTATTGCGCACTTGTGGCCTTTTCATTTATTGATTGGCACAAGTAGAGTATACTGTAAACTTTGTGATTATAGTATAACCCAAGATCTGAGTGACTTGGAAGAGTGGACTAAATGATATTTGAATCCATATAACCACTATAAAAATTCTGTGTGTTTTTACTTGCATTTTATTTGCATATTTTCAGTTGCATAGAAACACTTCGATTTAACCGTTTGAAAAGTTTACAAGGAAAGGAGTTTTATAAAACTGGGGAACAAACTTTTCAACTGCTAAGATTACTTGTGAAAAACACTTTACAAATCCGCTGCAAGTACTCTAAGTATTAAAACTGATTTTGACAAAATCAGCTAAGTGATTAGTTTAGTGGTCTACGAAGCTGTTCAAAGATTTGTTCGCGATCAGCCAAGTAATTTACTATTCATAAACAGCTTAGTCTGTTTGAGTTAGAACTAAAAAGTTTTAAGTCTAAAAATTTAAAAAGTTTAGAGGTCTATTCACCCCCCCCTCTAGACCTCATCTGACCACTTGGGACCAACAAGTGGTATCAGAGCAGGTGGTTCATTAGAATCAGCTGCCTGATCAACGATCTTGATCCGAGTGTTTTTCAAAGGTTTTCAAAACTTTTCAAAAGAGCATCTTTTTGAAAAATCAAAACTTTTTGAAAAATGGATTGTATCAGCCAAGTTCCCCACATTGCTGGTATGTCTTTCGAAGACTGGAAAATCAGGATGGAGATTTTCCTGGCTGCTTATAATGATAATATGTACACATGTATTATCAAAGGTCCATTCAAATTCACCAAGACTATCACTGTTGATGAAGCTGAAATAGTAGTGGAAAAAGATCTGACAGAAATGACGCCAGAAGAAATAAAGCTATTTAATCTGGACAAAGTCGGAAGATTCATCATGACTAAAGCCCTGGACAATGACCGGTTTGACAAAGTCAAGCATTGCAAAACTGCAAAGGAGATGTGGGACAAAGTTCTTGATATGAGCGAAGGAAATGATGCTATCAAAGAGCATCAGCTTAGTGTTGCCTTGGAGAAGCTGGACAACTTCAAGATGAAATCTGGAGAAACTATTGATCAAATGGACACTAGATTCACCAGAACTCTCAATGAAGTTCTA
Organism: Penstemon barbatus; assembly: GCA_003313485.2. Taxonomy (NCBI): domain Eukaryota; kingdom Viridiplantae; phylum Streptophyta; class Magnoliopsida; order Lamiales; family Plantaginaceae; genus Penstemon; species Penstemon barbatus. The sequence goes on from CM064877.1 coordinate 49,301,431, forward strand.
AAGCTGGGAAAGACCTTCACTGATAAGGAGATCACCGTCAGAGTACTGAAGGCCCTGCCTCCCAAGTTCAACATGAAAGTGACAGCTATGGAAGAATCAAGAGATCTGGGGAAGATTTCTCTTACAGAGCTGTTCTCCGTACTCAAGGCGTACGAGTATAAACTGCCAAGAATGGGTGTTGAAGAAACCTCAACTTCAAGTCCCACAGCTGCACTGGTTGCTGCTGAAAATTCAAGAAGGCCAGCTCACAAAAGCAAAGATGTGGACTCATCTGATGAAGCCACACTACTCAATAAAAAGGAGTACACTGCTGTAGACGTAGCATTGCTGATGAACAACTTCAAAAAGTTCTACAGACGAAAAATGAAGAACAAATATAACAATGATTCTACTTCTAACCCTACTTCTTCTTCTCAGGATAAGGATTCTTATTAATCCAAAATGATGTGCTATAATTGCAGGAAACTGGGTCATTTTATCAGAGATTGTCCATATCCTAAAGCTGAGAAGTATACAGAAGAAGAAAAGAGAATCAGAAAAAAAATAAAGCATCAGAAAGGAAAAGCGATGGTAGCAGAAGCGGAAAAGCCAGCTGCTGTCTACTCATCTGATTCAGATTCAGACACTTCTGATGAAGAGAGTCCTGCTCTTCTCTGCCTGATGGCTAAGGAATCTGATGACTCTGAGGATGAGGTAACTCCTCTTGATAATGAATTATTTATTTCATTTGAACAAATGATGCTTAACAATACTGGTATTGCTGAAGCATAAAAAAAGCTTAAGGAAGAGATAATTTTGCTAAAGAGCAAAATAGTTCACTGAAACTCACAGCTGAAAAGCCAAGAGAATCAGCTGAATATAAATAGCTTGAGCAAGAACATGAATCTCTGAAAGCTGAATGTGAAGTTTATAAGGGTAAAATCATGGAACTTGAAAAAGTAATTGAGTCTCATGAGAAATCATCTGTTGCATCCACTCATACATCTAGTACACAGAAGATGCCTTCAGAACAGGATAAGTTAAAATTGAATCATACTGAAAAATTTATATCTGCTGACAATAGTAAGGTCATTATGTATGTTCAAACTGCTAAACCTGCTTCACCTGAGAAAGTGGTAAAGGAGACAAAAACTCCTAAGGCTAAAAAGAGCAAAGAGCCTAGTGTAGGTAAACAGACTAGTAAGACCAAACAGCAGAGTCCTAAGAAGTCTGCTGATAAAGCTAAACTGAATCAGACTAGTGGTAAAACTAAGTCGTCTATTAATGAGCAAGATACTAGTAAACCAAAGAAGCATAAGAATAAGAAAAATCAAAATGCTTGGTATGGAAATGAGTCATATTATGTGCAACCTGCTGCATATCCTCCTATGTATCATGCACCTCAATTTTCAACTTACTATGCACCATATCCTGCTCATCCAATGCATGCATATCCTGCTTATCATGCACCTTACCCTGCTTATGAACATTTTTCCTTATCATACTGATTATCAACATGACTTATCTGCTGAATATGATAATGATAAAACTGTTCATGCTCCTGTTAAAACTCAGAAGCCTAAGAAGCCTAAGACATCAACATCTTGGGTTGTCAAAGGTGGAACTAATCCTCCAGGACCCTCTCAATAAGGGTATCTAAAACAATTTTATTTTTGTTTTGTAGGTTAGGATTAGGAGTAGGAGTAGAGTAGAGAAGATTTGGTACTTGGACAGTGGTTGTTCAAGGCACATGTGTGGAAGCATACATGAGCTGACTGATGCTGTTGCTGTGGATGGTCCAAAGGTTACTTTTGGAGATAGCAAAGAAGGCAAGATTGTAGCTAAAGGAAGATTAATCAAGGGAAACATAGAGATATCTGACGTCTCATATGTTAAAGGCCTAAAGTACAACCTGCTAAGCATAAGTCAATTTTGTGACAAAGGATATTCAGTCATCTTCTCAACAGATAAGTGCTATGTTGAACAGATTTGTACAAAGAAGGTAATTTTATCTGGAAGACGACAAGGAAATATCTACATGGTCGACTGGAATTCTGCTGACAAGAATTCAAGTGTTTGTTTGGTGGCATCAACACCAAGTGAAGTTAGTTGGCTATGGCACAAAAGGATGAATCATTTAAACTTCAGGACCATAAACAGATTGATAAAGAATGATTTGGTAGAAGGGATTCCAAAGACAGTCATGAGCAAAGACAAGCTCTGTGACGCATGTCAGAAAGGGAAACAAATTAAGTCATCACTCAAAAGCAAGAAGCACCAATCTTCTGATAGAATCTTGGAGCTGCTACACATGGACTTATTTGGACCCATTGATCCAGTCAGCTATGGTGGAAAGAAATATTGCCTAGCTGTTGTGGATGACTATTCAAGATATACTTGGGTAATATTCATGAAGAAGAAAAGTGAAACCAAGGAACATCTTACTAATCTGATGGAACTGATCCAGAATGAGAAAAGCACAAAAGTATTGAAGATCAGATCAGATAGAGGGACATAGTTCACAAACTCTACTGTTGAAGAGTATTGCAATATCAAAGGAATACGTCATGAGTATTCAGCTGCTAGAACCCCTCAACAAAATGGAGTTGCTGAAAGGAGAAACAGAACTCTTAAGGAAGCTACCAGGACAATGATAGCTGAAGCTAAACTGCCTCAAAGATTTTGGGCAGAAGCAACAAATACAACATGTTTTACCCAAAACAGATGCATGATCAAGAAGCACCAAAACAAGACTCCATATGAAGTTTGGAACAACAGGAAGCCAAACATTCATTACTTTAAGATATTTGGTTGTAAATGCTTTGTTTTAAATAATGGGAAAAATCACCTTACTGCATTTGTAGAAAAGGCTGATGAAGCTGTTTTTGTAGGATACTCTACTGTTAGTAAAGCTTATAGAGTCTTTAACAAAAGAACTTTACTTATAGAAGAATCCATTCATGTAGTATTTGATGAACCTAGTCAATCTTCTGAAAAGAATCAAAGTGTTAATCAAGATCTGTCTACTGATTTACAGAAGTTGAAAGTTGGAAAGAATGAAGAATATGTTCCCATCATACTACCTGATCTCAACCCAGCTGATAACTCAAGTGCTGTTCAAAATCACAGTGCTGATTGTCTAACAGACGAGTTGCAAACAACCGATAGACTAGAGACTGTTCAACATATGACAAATGTTCAACAAACTATTATTGAATCTCCAACAGTAGTGTTGCAAGATCAAAACAAAGGACAACATTATGATTTGCAACCTGATCTCAGATGGCTCAAGAATCACCCACCAGAATTGGTGATAGGTGATCCTTTGGACAAAGTAAAGACAAGGAGAGCTGCTGCAAATGAAGCAATGTTTGTCAGCTTCCTATCTCAAATTGAACCCAAACAGATTGAAGAAGCTCTAAATGATTCAAACTGGATAGAAGCCATGCAAGAAGAGCTAAATCAATTTGAAAGGAATGAAGTATGGTACTTAGTTCCTAGACCAAGTCATCAAAGAGTCATTGGCACTAAGTGGGTATTCAGGAATAAAATGAATGAAGATGGTGAAGTCACCAGAAACAAAGCAAGATTAGTGGCCAAGGGTTACTGTCAAGAAGAAGGCATTGACTTTGATGAAACTTTTGCACCAGTTGCAAGATTAGAGGCAATCGGACTCTTTCTTGCCTATGCTACTCACAAGAATTTCACAGTCTTTCAGATGGATGTGAAATCAGCTTTTCTCAATGGAGAATTGCAAGAAGAAGTTTATGTTGAACAACCACCTGGTTTTGAAGCTTATCAACAGGAAGACAAGGTATATCGTCTGAAGAAAGCCCTCTATGGACTGAAACAGGCTCCAAGAGCATGGTATGATACCCTATCTGATTTTCTTTTAATTAAAGGATTTCGTAAAGGTAAGGTAGACAAAACCTTGTTCACAATTGAATGGGAGAATCATACATTACTTGTGCAAATATATGTGGACGATATTATTTTTGGTTCAACTAACCAACAGATGTGTGACAAGTTCTCCAAGCTGATGCAGAATAAGTTTGAAATGAGCATGATGGGTGAACTCAATTATTTTCTTGGTTTGCAAGTTAGACAGTTGCCTGATGGAATATTCATCAACCAAGCAAAATACACAAGAGATCTGTTCAAGAAATTTGGTATGGAAACGAGCTCCACTGCTACTGTTCCAATGTCTACTAGTCTTCGTTTGGATAAAGATGAAGATGACAAATCAGTAGACATAACCAAATATAGAGGCATTATTGGGTCACTGTTATATCTAACAGCAAGCAGACCTGATATCATGTACTCAGTTGGGGTTTGTGCGAGATTTCAATCAAATCCTAAGGAATCTCATCTCTTAGCTGCCAAGAGAGTACTGAAATATATTAAGGGCACTCAAGAATTGGGATTGTGGTACCCTAGAGAATCTGGATTTGAGCTTATTGGATATTCAGATTCAGACCTTGCTGGCTGCAAAATTGATAGGAAGAGCACAACAGGTGCTTGTCAATTTTTGGGCAGTCGTCTGATCTCATGGATGAGTAAGAAACAGACTTCGGTATCCATATCTACTGCTGAAGCTGAATATATAGCTGCTGGAGCATGTTGTGCACAGATACTTTGGTTGAAGCATCAACTAGAAGATTACAATATCAAGACCAGTGGAATTCCAATCTACTGTGATAATACTAGTGCAATCTCACTTACTCAGAACACTACAAGTCATTCAAGGACTAAACATATTGAGATCAAACATCACTTCATTAGAGATCATGTTGAAAAAGGAAATGTTATGATTGAGTATGTTCATACAGACAATCAGATAGCTGATATTTTTACCAAACCTCTAAGTGAAGTAAGGTTTTCAACTCTAAGAGCTGAACTAGGACTACTAAATTTGGATGCATAAGCTGAGGGGGAACTCATCAGAAGACTAGAGTTCAACAGCTTAATCATCACAGTTATCTTCAAGGATTAACTTTCAACAGACTAGTTAACTTATGAACTCTTAAAGTCAGGGGGAACGTGTAAGACTAGCGGTACTTCTGATTAAAAGATGAAATTTGTTAATGACAGTTAGTTGAAGTTATGTTTTGATCAGAAGACATAATTTGAAGACTGAAGATTATTTATCTAGCTGGATTGACAAACAACCGAGGAAGGTTATCAGTTATTGGCTTTCACTGATAACAGCTTTGTCATCAGGATAGTAGTCCCATCAGATAAGTATTTATTTTACTCATCTGATCGCTTATGTAAAAGCTTATTGTTTAAAACGCTTTATTTCAAAACACGCTTTTACAAGTGACAGAAGGGCAGTACAAATTCCCGCTCCTCATTAAATGCAATTTGAATTTGAAAGGTCGTAACTGACGCCACACGATCAACACTGACAAGAAACGGATCTAACGGTTAGCTGATATCACGGAAACCAAGATACCCTAACTCTATAAATCCAGATCTGATCAGCTGTGTAGCTCTTTACGCACCCCAAATATTCAAAGCATACTTAAGAGAAAATACTTGCAATTTTCTGCAAATTTCTTCTTGTTTCCCTAACTTTCAACAGATTCGAAATGGCCGCTGAAGGTATGTACCTTTTTTACGATTCCTATTACCAATCTGGTACCGATCTGATGAAAGAATTGCTGGAGAAGTTCAAGACGGCCTCACTGGTGAACTTCATGGAGTACAATGAAGGTGTAATCTGGACTGACCAGGTTCTGGAGTATTACAAGACTGCAACTGTTGACTACAACTCCATGGAAATCAAGGCTACAGTTGGAGGTAAACCTATCGTTGTTACCCTTGCTGTTCTACACGAAACCTTTGGGCTTCCAAACAGTGGACGACATGACGTCACTGTGCTGACGGAGGACAAACACCAACAGTTTTGGGCGATCTGCGCCAAAGAAGGGGAAGTGTTGTCTGGCAACATAAGGAAAAAACAGTTGAAAGACGAATATCAGCGTATGCCTGATATGGTTTCAAAACTGATCGAAAATTGTACTTTTTCTCTGGATGCTGTTACCATGAAGAGGTTCAGCATCATGGCTGCCATCTACTACGGACTGGAAGTCAACTGGTCCATTATAGTTTGGTATATTTTGGCTGGTTTTCATGAGGTGAAGAAAGGGAAAACTCCTCAGACCAACCACAGAATCACGCTCAGTTATCTACTGTTCAAATTGGGTTGTGATATGACAAATGGAAAGGAAATCCATAAGTCAAAGGCAATGGTGAAGTACTTGCCTGTTCTGAAGAGAAAGGCTGATGAGCCTGAAGAGGATGAAAACGAGGAACAAAAGGATGTTCCTGCCAAAAGGCCAAGAAGATTGGTCAAAACAGCTGAGTTGGCTGTTGAGACCCAGAGGAAGAAGGCTACTGAAAAGCCTAAGAAGAAGACTCCAAAGAAAATGAAGAAAGTGGATGATGTTGAAGCTACTAAGATTGTTGATCTAACCACTGCTGATGACAGGAATGCATCCCCTGCATCATCTTCAAGAACACCAACTGCTCAGGTTCCTGATGAGACTGTCTCTCATAGGACCAGGAGTCAGCTGAAAGACACTGCTGCTTCAAGACCTATTCAAGGAATAACAAAGAAAACAGTGAGGAAGCAGATGACTTTTGTTAAGGAGCCTATTAAACTGGCAAACTTAGTAAGGCAAAGCCCTCAACTTGCTGAAAGACCTGTTGGAGCTGTTGAGGCTTCTGTTGCTGACCAAACTGATGCGCAACAGATGACTCAAGCTACACCAACAGTTGAGGCGGCAAAACCTCAGGATGATCCAGATGTTATGATCATTCATCCCATTGCTGCTGCACCTATCTCTTCTGCTGGTCCAGCCCCTGCCCCAGCTGATAAAGGAAAGAGAAAGATTGTGCTCAAGAGAAAGAAGATTTCCGAAGCTGATAAGAGGAAAAGGGAAGAAGTTGAACAAAGAAAACAGGATGAGATGGAGGAGAAAAAGGCTCTTGAACTGAGCAAAGCTCAAGAAGCAAAGGATGAAGAGAGAAGAAAAATGACTGCATCTGAAAGAGAAGCTACGGAGAAGGAAGAACTTGCTATGGTACTTGAAATCAGCAAAACTGATGCATATGGACAAGTTCATTCTGGAGGCATCAAGATTGATGGAGCTGGTGGAGAGAAATCCAGAAAGCCCAAAATGCCTGCTGGAGTGGCTAAGCCAAAAGAAAAATTTGAAGTAAGAAGATCTTTCAACATTGTCTATGCTGACAAAGAGCTTTTCAAAAGGTTTGAAAAGGCCCTGGCTTACTATGACCAGAAGCTTATGCTGAAGACTCTGTTCACTCATGAGAAACCAAGATACATCAGATGGAGAGATAACATGATGAACATATCAATTGCAGAACTTCAAAGTCTGAAGGAGTTAGCTGATGAAGAAAAGTGGGTTCTAAATTGGTTAAGGACAGACTCCATTCAGAAAGCCTTGGATCCTCAGTTTGTCAGAGATGCTATGCATCAGTATGCAAAAGATTTTGCATTAGAGGAGGCCAAGAAGATCAAGAACACTTTGCCAGCAAAGAGATGAAAATCTGAAAATGCTGAAGAGAGGGCCATCAAGATTGCTGTTATGACCGCTTTGAAGAGATGGGCAGAAAGGTCAAGGTATCAGCAGGGATGTTCAAGTGAAATGCCTCAGCTGCCTAGCATTCAGCAAATTATTTTTGGCAAAGAAGTAAAGGATTTTTGTGAAGTGCCCAAGGGTAATAATGCCTTTGTAAATCCTTGGATAATTGTGCGACAGATTTGTCAAACAACCTGTTTCAATGATGATGGCACTATTACAAATCTGTTCTATGATGATGTCACTGATGAGCACAAGAAAGTTGATGAACCCTTAGCACTTGAGTGGAACGCTAAGGACACCAAAGCTGATCAGGAGACTGAAATGAAAGATGTCCCTGTCCACCAGGAGACTGAAGAAAAAGAAGCTGCCACTTCTGCTTCATCAAGTGATCGACACTCATCACTGATGGAAGCCTTCTAGATGCTGATGGAGAATTCATTGAATGAACTGGAAGAGAAGCATAACCAGCAGCTGACAAAGATGAAAGAGGAGCTGAAGGAAGAACTGAAAGCAGAGTTGGTAGAGTCCAACAGACTTCAGCTGGAAACTATGCAAAAATCAACTGCAAAGATCATCAAGACTGAAATTGATAGTTTTCCAATGCCTCAAGATAGCTCAAAGCAGTTAGTGCAAAGCCTTGGTGAAATGAACAGAAACGTTGAAGATGTGAAGGCTGATTTAAATCACCTTCATACCGCCTTAAAAAGAGCTGAGCACAAAATATCTGATCTGACTGCTACCTTCATCAAGATCAGTGAAGAAGAGAAGTCTATCAATGTTGGATTGTTGCAGGAACTTCAAAAAGCTGGAGATGTTATTCATGAAGAACTTTCAACTATGCAACTCAATATTGACTGCTTCAATGATCAAACTGACAACATCAGCACCACTCTTCATCATTTAACAGCAAGTCATGATGTAGCAAATCAGAACCTGAAGACTTTATGTGCTGCAATGAAGATTCCTACTGTTGCACTCAACCCTGCTGCTAAACCTGAAGATGTCATCAAGTCTGATGATGACAAAAAGGGGGAAGATAAAGGGGAAGAATCAACTAAGGAGACTATTGCTGATGCTGAAGTTGAGAAGACTGCTGAGACCAAGACTGCTGAAAACGTTGGAAAAGTACAAGGTGAAGAGAAGTCTGAAGAAAAGACTAAGGATAAAGCCAAAACTGATGAAGAAATGGCTGAAACCAAGGACTCTGCTGAAGATCAAACAGAGCCGTTGACCAAGTACAAAAATACTGAATCAGCCAGAAAAGCAATGGAGCTACTGAAGGAGCAGCAACTCAAAGAAAAAATGGAAGCTGCCAGAGCAAACATACTTTTGGAAGATGAAGCTGATGAAGATGAAGAAGAAGAAGATGATGAAGAATCATCTTATGAGTATGAAGAAGTGTTAGAAGGATCTGATGAAGAAGCTGATAGTTAGAATTTATAAATCTTTTGTAATCAGTTTACTTTATCTATTCTTCAGACATCTCATCTGATAAACTTGTACTTGTAATATTTTCACTATCAATAAAAAGTCAAGTTTACTCCAACATATCTTTTCTATCTCAGAAAATTTTGAGGATTACATTCTTTAGTATAAGTATTAACAGGTACTTAGCTGAAGTTTTGTCATCATCAAAAAGGGGGAAATTGTTGGATCAAGATGAAGATGAAGAAGCACTGAAGACAATTTGTAAAGGGAGGTTTTGATGAATTCCAAAACTTCAAATCGGCTAAGTATGGATTAACTTAGCTGATATCCCTTTGAAGAAATTTTGACTAAGTAAAGAAGATATCAGAAGAGTCAAATTTTAAGGTCCAAGACTACTGATCTGCTGAAGGAAGGAAACTAAACTGATGAAGATCAGCCGACTCAAATCAGATGTGTTCAAACTTGAGATCAACTGTGTTTGCCATCAGACGAGCACCTTCGTCAGCCAAGTGGAAAGGATCATAAAGTCTTCCCAACGGTAATAAATGCCCTTGGAAGTAATAAATGCTGAAGTACAAGGCTATTAAAGACAAATGATTGAAGAAATACTTCGCATCAGCTGGGTGCATTTAATGGTGCCTGCAGAAAAGTACTGTTGACAGTACGGACAGACTGCAAAAGAGCCGTTCGCGGAAATTAAGGACCAGTACTCGAGGAATTTGAATCTTGTCTCTCTTCAACGGACATTTTTCAAACCTCAAGTATAAATAGCTGAAAGAGACGAAGAGAAAACAACAACACAATCTCTGAGAGAATTTTCGAAGCAGAACTCTTTAAGTCTCAAGAACAGCTCACTCATCAGCTTAGTCATTTGTTGACAAAAGCAGAGTTGAAGAACAACGAAAAATACATCTTCTGAGTGATTTTGTAATCGTGAGTGTTGTGAGAAGTGTAGATCCGTCTTTGTGAGTGATCTAACTTCAGAGGATAGGTTTTCTTTGTGATTTCCTATTGCGCACTTGTGGCCTTTTCAGATGTTGATTGGCACAAGTAGAGTATACTGTAAACTTTGTGATTATAGTATAACCCAAGATCTGAGTGACTTGGAAGAGTGGACTAAAGGATATTTGAATCCATATAACCACTATAAAAATTCCGTGTGTTTTTACTTGCATTTTATTTGCATATTTTCAGTTGCATAAAAACACTTCGATTTAACTGTTTGAAAAGTTTATGAGGAAAGGAGCTTTATAAAACTGGGGAACAAACTTTTCAACTGCTAAGATTACTTGTGAAAAACACTTTACAATTCCGCTGCAAGTACTCTAAGTATTAAAACTGATTTTGACAAAATCAGCTAAGTGATTATTAGTTTAGTGGTCTACGAAGCTGTTCAAAGATTTGTTAGCGATCAGCCAAGTAATTTACTATTGATAAACAACTTAGTCTGTTTGAGTTAGAACTAAAAAGTTTTTAGTCTAAAAATTGAAAAAGTTTAGAGGTCTATTCACCCCCCCCCCCCCTCTAGACCTCATCTGACCACTTGGGACCAACATCCTTGCTTGAAATGAAACCTCTTTGAATAATACCAAGTATATAGAAAGAGCTTTACTACAATAATATTTACCTTCTGAAATTGGCTTGTTAGTTAGGAAGAACTTCAGGGGGTTCATGTCTTATTTACCTTATGAGATTGTCTTGTTTACAACAATAATAGCTTAAATAATATTTACCTTCTGAGCTTTACAAAGTTTCATTATCTTATTTTTAGGCCATTCAGCGGCCAGCTTTACTTAGCATTATCATCATTCACTAGGCTATGCCTTAATTTTTGTAATGCCAGGGACGCTTAATTTGAATAACGCAAATCGATCATTAAAAATTTTTGGAGGCATAAGAGTCGAAGTTGTTGTAGTGTTTTGTTCACACAACTACTCATTTTACTGAAGCACTTCAGCTGATAATTCTTCATTCTTATAAATTACCATGTTGTTGTTTGCTCAAGGTACTATTTTAAATGCATATTGTCTTATCATCTTATGCATTCCCCTATTTGCTTAAATTGGAGACATGGTCCCATTTATAGGTCAATTTAGTGCATATCAATAGCTTATACCTTTATTACTTTTGGTAAATTCTTTATGCAATCAAGCTTAATAGATATTTGTGCATTCCTCGACAATTGTTGGATAAAGATAAAGATGGAGTGCACTAAAATTGAATTAGTTAAAGGAGGTTTTGATGATTTCCAAAACTTCAAATCAGCTAAGTAAAGACAACTTAGTTCAAATCCCTTAGAAGAATTTTGACCAAGTAAGAAGACATATCAGACGGGTCAAATATTCAAGGTCCAGAAGACTACTGATCTGCTGAAGAGAAGAAATCAGACTGGTGCAAATCAGCCGACTCAAATCAGATTTGTTCAAGTTTGAGATCAGCTCTGTTCATCATCAGACGTGTTCTCTCATCAGCCAAGTGGAAAGATCAAGAAGTCGTCCCAACGGTAATAAATGCCACTGGAGTAATAAATGCTGAAGTCTAAGGTTATTAATGACAAATGATTGAAGAAAAGGCTCGTATCAGCTCGGTGCATTTAATGCTGCCTGACAGAAAGTACAGTCTGCAGTCTGTCACTGTGCAGAGAGCCGTTCGCTGAAATTAAGGACCAGAAATCAAGGGATTTGAATTTTGTCTCACTTCAACGGACATAATTCAAAGAGTGACTATAAATAGCTGAAGAAGACGAAAGTAATTATGTGGACTCATCTGATGAAGCCACAATACTCAACAAAAAGGAGTACACTGCTGGAGACGTTGCATTGCTGATGAATAACTTCAAGAAGTTCTATAAAAGAAAAATGAAGAACAAATACAACAATGCTTCTACTTCTAACCCTACTTCTACTTCTCATGACAAACATTCTTACTAATCTAAAATGATGTGTTATAACTGCAGGAAATTGGGTCATTTCATCAGAGACTGCCCATATCCTAAAGCTGAGAAGTATACAGAAGAAGAAAAGAGAATCAGAAAGGAATGAAAGCATCAGAAAGGCAAGGTGCTGGTAGCAGAAGCAGAAAAGCTAGCTGCTATCTACTCATCAGATTCGGATTCAGACACGTCTGATGAAGAGTCCTCTGATGAAGAGAGTCCTGCTCTTCTCTGCCTGATGGCTAAGGAATCTGATAGCTCTGAGGATGATGAGGTAACTCCTCTTGATAATGAATTATTTAATTCATTTGAACAAATGATGCTTAACAATACTAATATTGCTGAAGCACTTAGTAAGCTTAAGGAAGAGATGATATTGCTAAGGGAGCAAAATAGTTCACTGAAACTCAAGGCTGAAAAGCCAAAATAATCAGATGAATATAAACAGCTTGAGCAAGAAAATGAATCTCTGAAAGCTGAATGTGAAGTCCTTAAAGGAAAAATCATGGAACTTGAAAAGTCAATTGAGTCTCATGAAAAGTCAACTGTTGCATCCACTCTTATCTCTAGTAAACAGAAGACACCTTTAAAACAGCATAAGTTAGATCTAAATCATACTGAAAAATTTGTATCAGCTGACAACAGTAAGGTCATCTTGTATGTTCAGACTACTAAGCCTGCTTCACCTGAGAAAGTGTTAAAGGAGACGAAAACTCCTAAGGCTAAAAAGAGCAAAGAGCCTAGTGTAGGAAAACAGACTGGTAAGTCCAAACAGAAGAGTCCGAGAAAGTCTTCTGATAAGGCTAAAACCAATCAGGCTAGTGGTAAAACTAAGTCGTCTGTTAATGAGCAAGCATCTAGTAAACCAAAGAAGCATAAAAATAAGAAAAATCAAAATGCTTGGTATGGAAATGAGTCTTATTATGTGCAACCTGCTGCATATCCCCCTATGTATCATGCACCATATCCTGCTCATCCAATGCATGCATATCCTGCTTATCATGCATCTTATTATGCTTATGAACATTATCCTTATCATTCTGATTATCAACATAATAACATATCTGACAAACGTGATAAAGGCAAATATGTTCATACTCCTGCTGAAAATCAGAAGCCTAAGAAGCCTAAGACTTCAACATCTTGGGTTGTCAAAGGTGGAACTAATCCTTCAGGACCCTCTCAATAAGGGTACCTAAAACAATTTTATTTTGTTTTCTAGGTTAGGATTAGGAGTAGGAGTAAAGTAGAGAAGACTTGATACTTGGACAGTGGTTGTTTAAGACACATGTGTGGAAGCATACATGAGCTGACTGATGCTGTTGCTGTGGATGGTCCAAATGTGACGTTTGGAGACAGCAAGGAAGGCAAGATTGTAGCAACTGGAAAGCTGATCAAAGGCAACATTGAGATATTTGACGTTTCTTATGTTAAAGGCCTCAAATACAATTTGCTGAGCATAAGTCAATTTTGAGACGAAGGATATTCAGTCATCTTCTCAACAGATAAGGGCTACGTTGAACAGATTGGAACAAAGAAGGTCATTTTATCTGGAAGACGACAAGGGAATGTCTACACAGTGGACTGGAATTCTGTTGATAAGAATTCAAGTGTTTGTTTGGTGGCATCAACACCAAGTGAAATCAGTTGGCTGTGGCACAAAAGAATAAATCATGTGAATTTCAAGACCATCAACAGACTTATCAAGAATGATCTCGTAGAGGGAATTCCAAAAACAGTCATGAGCAAAGATAAGCTTTGTGACGCATGTCAGAAGGGTAAACAAATTAAGTCTTCATTCTGATCTTACGTGTTTTCGTTTGTTCGATCTAGGTGGTGTGAACTGCTATACAAATGCTTGTAAATAGAAGAAAAAGATCAATAGTATTTATATTCGGGATGTTTGATTACAATTTACAAGTATGGAGAGTCCTATCCGAGCATTATAGGATGCCGTACAAGCTAGAGGGTGAAATACATATAAAACTGACTATGCTATTCTTCCTAAGTAGTTCCGAGCAGCAGCCTCGGAGGAAGAGCACCTAGAAAGTTGTGTCATCGTCATAAATGCTTGGGGTATTTATAGCTGAGATCTGGAGCTAGGTGATCCACCCACAGATGTGCATTTCTCGGCCCACAGGCCTGGGCCTGAGCTCGGCCCAACAGTGAATTTGGACCCTAAGCTTCCTTTGTAGAATCGGCATAGGACTCTTGAGCTTTGGGCTCGAATTTACGCCTCTGAGATCGAGATCCGTGACTTTCGACCTTGCTGGACTGTAGAAATGCCGAATCCAAGATACCCCTCATCAATACTCCCCCACTTCTCGAGCGTAAAGTGGAGCTTAAGCTCGAAGAAGTATAAGCTGTTTCGAACACTGGGGTGGGATGAGCCATTTTTAGGATAAGTTTCGGATATGCTTCATTAAAAACCTAACTCGAAAAAACCCTTTGGGATAAAAACCGATCTAGGGAAAAAGAGTGCATATTTCGGAAACAATATAATGGCATCGTCTTGATATTACCCTTGTTGTCTATGGTTTATATAGGACTTCCAGATCAGGATCTTTTTACTGTTGCTTACTGTGATGCTTTATTTGATTTTCAGCAATGTCTCTTTATTCCTTTGATCTTAATATGACGGATTGGTGGGATAATATGAAATCGACATCCAAGAAAAGCATCTTTTCAAATGTTGGCCTTCAGTTCGTGATTCCGGAAAGTATAGGGGTCATAAGTGCAATTATTGGAAATATAATTTTCAATTCAACCTGGGGGAGTCCAACCGTCGCAGTTACTCGGGGACCGGTTTGCAATTTCCCATTTTGTCCCTGTATATATATGTTGATCGTGGGCTGCTGATCTGCATAGATTCTAAGAAACCCTAGATCGTTGCGAATAGATCGATAAGAGAGTTTTAGCAACTTCTTCGACCAATCTTCATACATTCAATATGTCCCGCACCATAGATCTGAAAGGTAAGTCCCAAGTAGTGGAAGGTCAAGAGAGTGATCCTGAGGAAATGCAAATTGAGAATATTCGACCGTCCACAGCGGAGAATATGGGAAATCCGAGCCCCAATTCCGATTCCAACAGAGAGGAAGGAGAATCTGATAATGAATCAGAGGATAGCGGAGATAATAATTCGAGCGAGCGACAGTCTCCGACGAGGAAGTCGAAGAGGATGACGACCTTCCTTTAGGGAAGAATGAGCAAATGAAGTATAGCATAGGCGGCAGCGTCGTGGTCACGATCCTTAACTGGGTAGAGCCGTCGACCAGTGCGGGGCTAAATATGACCGAGGATAGGGCAGATGAGACCGTTTGTCGCTACACCGAAGGAGATCGGGAGCAATTGGAGGCAGAATATGGCAAGTATATCGGCACCGGATATTCGATCGTCATTCCGACCCCCGAACAACGAGTCACCAATCCTCCTGAAGGGTTTCAAGCTTTTTATACTAGACAGTTCCACTACAGTTTACGTATTCCTTTCCCTCCTTTGATACGCAGTATTCTGGAATCTTTCAAGCTAACTCCCTCTCAAATCCTGCCGAATTCAATCGGATTTATAATAGCCTTTTGCGTGCTGATGAAAGCCAAAGGAAAAAAGGCAGCTTTCCAAAATTTCTGGCGAATTTTCCAAATGAGATCTTCCACGGCTTCGAACGCCGGTTACGTATACTTTTCTCAGAGACCGAATATATCGATTTTATCGACCAACGTTAGTAGCAATTTGAAAGGCTAGAAACAGGAATTCTTTTTCGTCCGTGGCCCAGACTCTCCGCCTTCTGCGGATAATCCCGAGCCGATTCCACATAGATGGCCTGGGGCAAAGTCATGGATCTATGGCAGACGACGCCTTAGGGAAGATATGAGCCATGAGATCTCAGATGAATTCTTGCAATCCCTTCGCACCGATCTTCATCAGACTCCTTTTGATGACCCAAGAGGCGGTTTTGCGATTGGCTGGGCTTAGCACATGCTCTTTTCCTGCCCCTGCGATCGATTATGGAGAGGCTCTGATCACGCCAAATAACAATCCAACCGAGCAACCCGGAAGGGTTGAAGGAGAGGTCAACCCTGCCGTTGCTCCCTCCACTTTAGGTGCGTCAAATTATCACATACTTCTCGATTTATATTTCTATAATCAGAGCTAATTCCCTTATATTTCGCAGCTGGGATCGTTGATAAGTTCCGGACGTCGATAGCTGGTTCTGTCGTCGCTTCCTTTTCGAAGGGTAGCCAAGGCCGACCTCGTCGTCAACAATCAAAGGTTTCCCGGAGGATTGTAAAATCCATTCCTGGGGTCGATACCACCGTGGTTTCGAATGCTATGGTGACTCTTCCCCAAACTGCTGTTGAGGGAACTTCTCAACCTCAGGCTGCGATCGAGGGAACTTCCAATTCTCGAGCTCTCGGTCCTCTTCGGTCCGTTTTTCCAACCGGTTCTTCTAACCCGAATGAGGCGGGATACAGCCATTATACCCTTAAAGAGGTCCGAGCCCAAGAGATACTGGAGGCGAGAATGGCTCGTAAAAGAAGTAGCAATGCCCCCGAGTCCTCTAGAAGGGTGAAGCCTTTTGGTCGAGGACCGGGTCCGATCCAATGTCGGGCTGGCCGTTCCGAGCCAGACCTGGCTGATTTCATAGAGGACCACCTTCAAGGACCAAGGGTTGCTGGATTCCCGAAAAGTGGAACCATCGAGTCCGATCCGTGCCCTGATGGTGAACATGCAGTGGATAAGTCTTTTCGGATATTCATGGCCGGGAGATTTAAGGATGATAACACCGAACTATTTCTTAAAAATGACTTCGAGATTGCGGGTGATTACGCCTATGCTCTACAAAAGGTACTTGAGTTTTCAAATATATTAATTTTCCCTCAAAACTTTTGCTTCGTCATTAATATTTATTTTCTTCTGTAGGGCGGAGACTTATTCAATCATCAGGCTCACCGACTGGCCATATTAAACGAGGAGTCTCAGATAGCCCAGAAAGCCCTTTACGATATCCTGAGGGAAGAGGCTACTAAGGCCGATCAGTTGAAGGATACCACGATTAAGTTATCTGAGGTCGAGAAGGAGCTCGAGGGAGCTAAGAAGGAACTTGATGAGAAAAGGGCCCTCGAGGAAGAATTAGAAAAATTAAGATCGGATCTCGGGCAAGATAAGGCACTTGCTGATCAATCTTATGATCGGGGGCGATCCGAGGCCAAACTTCCAGCCATAAGGGAGTTCTTGGAGTCCCCGTTCCTTGACG
This sequence comes from Penstemon barbatus, assembly GCA_003313485.2. Classification (NCBI taxonomy): domain Eukaryota; kingdom Viridiplantae; phylum Streptophyta; class Magnoliopsida; order Lamiales; family Plantaginaceae; genus Penstemon; species Penstemon barbatus. The sequence continues at coordinate 49,318,637 of CM064877.1, forward strand.
CTCTTGTCCGATTACGATCAGGAGAAATCAACCAATTCTTCTTCTTTAAAGGAGTTCAACAGCTCATTTCGGCCGGACAAATTCGTGGTGTCCTTGGGGATTACCTCAAGTTCATGAGTCCCTATAAGAACGTCCATGGAAATGATTATAAAGCCTCCTCTCTTCCTCCGAATATTCCGAACCTTCAAAACCATGAGTTTTTTCCCTTTCTTGATGAATTTGGAGTGCCGATGCCAAACCCTGATGTGCTCGAAGCGCAATCTGAGGATGAAGAGGTGGATATCGAAGGGGATTCCAGCGACCAGGGAGAGCAAGGCATTCCGTCTTCCGCGTCAAGTAAATCTGCAGCTGATGACCAAAGTAATGATGAAGAAGGTAGCTCGAGCAGTGGTGATTCCGATAGCTCGGAGGGCGACTCTGGAGATGGGAATGAGAAAGAGAGATCGGATAACGGTTCTGGCGTGAAGGAATCTAGCCATTAACAATTATCATGTAATAGAGTTTACTTAGCGAACCATTGTAATTGCAGATTTGTTTTTATAGTCTTATGCCTTTCTTAATTTGTGGATGCTTGAATTTACACTTTTCCCTTTGTGCCATGTTTAATCTAATGCCAGCTCGACTATTTTGTTGAACTTTATAACGTCATTCTTGCATACTTGGTTGCGTCATCGAATCTTTCCTTGGGAGTGGTGATTTATCAATTATTGTGATTTGTATGATGCCGCGTCTCTTATAAATACTATGGCCATTTTACCTTGCTTTTACGATAACATCATACACAGTGATCGGAGCTTCGGGAAATAAATCCAAATTCGATCTCCCAGATTCTTATTTTGACCACCTACGAATCCATTTTTCTATGATCTCGAACAGTCGGAAATTATTACAGTCGAATAATTATCTGAAAGCCAAGAGATGAATAAAAATCCGAACGTTCCCGTAATTCCTTCCGTGCCTTTTCCCAAATCTAATGACGGCAGAATTATAAAGAAAGGGAGACGAGCTCCGATTAAGTCCATTACTTCCGACGAGCTAATTTTCCATGAAGGAGATAAGTCTTCGACTGTCGCCCCTTCTTCATGCTTGAAAACCAGGGGCTCAAACAAGAAAACTAAAAAGGTTTCTTTTGGGGAGGATGTCTCTGCGCGCGCACCCTTTCCTGTTCGGTCCGTGCCCTCGAGGGTCGGAGAATCTTTCAATTTATTGTTTCCTTCTGATGTCTTCCCATTTAAGAGGGACATAATTCATTTTGACAAAGTATCACATGAGAAATCCAATCCGACCTTCTTCGGACCAATATCTCTATCTCCGAGGCAATTCTATCAAAAGGAGAATATTCTTCGTTCTTGTTTCAGTCTGGGTCGGATTCCCTTGCCCAGGTAATTCTTGCTAACATCCTTATCCTGGCTCTCTAGTCTTCTTATTTTAGCCTTGACACATTTTCTTACAAGCTCAGGCTGGTGAAGACTTTTCTAGGCTCCATGCGTTGGCAAAGCGTGAGATCGAACAACGAGCTACTACTACTCTCGAGCTAGCCAGGAAGAAGATTGAGCTGGATCGCGCACTGGAAGCTAATAGATCCTTTAAGGAGAAATTATCTCAGGAGAGAGAGAAGGGTGCCCAAGCTCGGGGTGAAGGGCTCTTGGAGAAGTTGAGCTCAGAATTAGAGAGACTCAAAGATATCCACGAACGTGAGAAGAAAAACTCCAAGCTTCGTGAGAGGGAAGCTTATATCCGTGGGTATGCTGATCGCAGTGCTGAAGTTAGAAAAATCCTTTCCGAGAATAATTTCGTTTAGTTGTATTAGGATTTTTCTTTGTTGTAACATAACCTTGTTGTAGCAGTAATATTGTCGAAATGTTGTTTTTTAGGAAGTTCTATCGTTCCTCTCTCCTTTTTTTTTTTTTTTTGAATACTTCAACTTTTCGGGTTCTCGACATGGTTGTGTTCCTACTCCCCTCGATCAACTCCATGTTCCACTTGATGTCAGCGATTAAAACATTCGATATTCGAATTCGAACTTTCTTTCTCGATCTCCTCGGCGTCCCTGTATGGGAAACAATTTCGACTAGAGTATTGACAAGTGAAAAGGATTGCGACTAGGGTATCGGCAGGCGACCTGCTTCTTTGGAGTCATCTCTTCTGAGAGGGGTTAAAATTCCGGTATTCTGTCGCTTCATCCGGTCGGTTAGTGGATTAATTTCTAGAGGAGTTCTTTAAATCTTCGAGCATCAACTTCTTCGAGGTGCTTCTCGGGGAATGATGTCTTCGAGATTGCTCTTAAGTACTCTAACTGGATATGCTTCCTCCTTTCCTTGACCGGATAATAGTCTTAGAGAGCCAGCGGGGGTCCGGTAGCAAGAACGCTGGAAAACTGCCTCCTCGCCGCTGGTTTTTGTTTTTAAGCTCGTGGTCATCATTATTTACGGACGAAGATCTTGGATCTGCTACGAGTGCGGGAGGCAAGCTCCGACCCTGCTCCTCTGTTTTCCCCCATTTGGTTCGAAGACCTCTAGCTCTTTTGTAGCATTTGTAGTAGGATAGGAACAAATGTAACTTTCTTTTTGAATTCAAATCTTCTCGTTGTATTTTGATCTCTGTATTTCGAGGAATCATTTGTAATTGTTCGAACAACTTATAAATGAGAGGAACAAATGTAACTTTCTTTTTGAGTGCAATTTACAAATCTTCCATAACTGCGTAGAAGGAATATGACAGAATTTCGATCGATCTTGATTATACTTTAGACTTAAGGGGCATAGCAACGGCTTTCACCCTTAGTCGTCTTCGAGGGTCGTAGCAACAACTTTTACCCATTTAATAATTTCGATCTAAGGGGCGTAGCAACGGCTTTCACCCTTAGTCGTTTCAGAGCATTTTTAGCCCGAGGGTCGTAGCAACAACTTTCACCCATTTAATAATTTCGATCTAAGGGGCGTAGCAACGGCTTTCACCCTTAGTCGTTTCAGAGCATTTTTAGCCCGAGGGTCGTAGCAACAACTTTCACCCATTTAATAATTTCGATCTAAGGGGCGTAGCAACGACTTTCACCCTTAGTCGTTTCAGAGCATTTTTAGCCCGAGGGTCGTCACCCATTTTTTCCGATCCAAGGGGCGTAGCAACGGCTTTCACCCTTGGTCGATTTTCGAGGGTCGTAGCAACAACTTTCACCCGTTTAATAGTTGATGGAGACAAATAGAGATTGATAATAGATGAATAGAGATCGAGAATATCCAGAATATGACGAATAAATAAGAATTTTGGTGAAATGAACTTTCATTGAATAAATAACTCAGTCGAAATAAACTTTCATTGAACACATAGTCTTCTTAATCATGAGAAACAAAGAAATAGAACAAGATGACTAAATAGTAGTAGCCTAGAATTCAACTATCCATCTTCATCTTCCATAATATCTTCTCAGATTAACAGCATTCCATGCTCGAGGTAGGACCTCTCCATTAGGATGAGCAATTTTGTAAGAACCCTTCTTTCCAACCTCAACGATTACAAAGGGGCCATCCCAATTAGGTTGAAGTTTTCCAACATGCTTCGACACTTCCACTTTCTTGAGCACTAAATCTCCCACTTTGAATGTTCGGATTCGAACGTTCGATTATAAGATTTTTCCATGCTGGACTTGGTAGCTTGAATTTTCAACTTTGCACGGTCCCTTCGACTGTCTGCGTGATCAACTTCCATTTCCCTTAGAGATCGATTTTCCTCGGGATTATAAAATTCGACCCTGGGAGATGGTACGAGGTTCTCGACTGGAATAACAGCTTCCGACCCATAAACCAGACTGAACGGAGTTTCTCCGGTTGCAGCTTTAATAGTAGTTCTATTGGCCCATAAAACTCCTGGCAGTTCGTCGAGCCATTTTCCCTTTGCCTCAGATAGACGTTTTTCCAGAGATCGAACGATCTCTCTGTTTACGACTTCAGTTTGTCCATTAGCTTGAGGATGCCCTACTGATGCGAAATTCTGTTGTATTCCGAATTTTTCGCACCATTCTGTGATTCTTTTCCCGGCGAACTGCGTTCCGTTATCAGATATTAAGATCCTAGGAATCCCGAACCTGCAGACAATATTTTTCCATAAGAAATTAATAACTTGGAACTGAGTGATTTTAGTCAAAGCAACACATTCGACCCATTTGCTGAAATATTCTACTGCAACCAATACATAATTCTTCCGGGCTCTTGCTGTTGGAAATGGCCCAACAATATCGATGCCCCATTTATCAAAAGGCCAACAGATCGGAATAGAGTGCATATGCTCAGCCGGTTGATGGATCAAATTCGAATGAATTTGACAATGGTGGCATTTCTTCACATAACCAACAGAATCAGAGAAAAGAGTAGGCCAATAATATCCTGATCTCGAGCATTTAAGAGCTAATGCCCGAGCACCGCAATGACTTCCTGCCTCTCCCTCGTGAACTTCCTTTAAAGTAGCATTATAGTGAACTTCGGAGATACATTTTAATAAAATTCCAGAAGAGGATCATTTATAGAGTTTATTATCAATTAGAGTGAACGATGGAGCTCGGTATTTAATCCTTCGAGCTTCGTTTGAGTTTTCTGGAAGTTTTCCTTCTTTGAGATAGGCAATAAGAGGGTCGATCCAAGAGATCCTTGGCTCATCGATCTCCATGATATCGACTGAAGGAGTCACATCCAGTTCGATAGCAGATGTATTCGATAATAGCCATGTGATTATCCTTTCATTCTTCCCATTGGCAAGTCCTGTGAACTTCGATAATAGATCTGCCCATAGATTTTCCTCCCTCGGTATAGGTTGAATATCAAACTTGTCGAATTCAGAGATCAACTTTTTTGTCTTGTTCAAATATTTGATCATATTGAACTCCCTGGCCTCGTAAGTGCCTTTCACCTGTCTATGAACAAGTTCAGAATCTGTTAACACAACAATTGATTTTACCTTTGCCTTTATGGCCATTTCTAATCCAGCGATCAGGGCTTCGTATTCCGCTTCGTTGTTTGTAACGACGAAGTGCAAAGTGATAGCATAACTCAAGTCTTCACCATTGGGTCCTTGAAAATGAATTCCTGCTCCACCTCCTTCCTTGGTCGAGGAGCCATCTACGTGCATCAGCCAGATCTGATCTTTGGCTTCTTCGACCATACTTACCTCGGAGATTGCTTCTTCTTCCACGTTCGATAGGCCTGTTGATTCGACTACGAAGTCAGCTAATACCTGGGCCTTTACAGCGACCCGTGGTTGATAGGACCCAGCTCGACCGCCCACTTTATCAATCTGCCTGATGCTTCTGGCTTTGATAGGACCTGTCTCAGAGGTTGATTAGTTAAAACGATGATCTTGTATGTCTGAAAATAAGGCCTTAACCTTCGTGCAGCTACCACCAAAGCAAGCGCGAACTGTGATAGAAATAGTGTCCTGCAAGCCAGCTGTATGGCTAGTATTTATTGTAATAAATGCGGAACTATTCAATTTAGATTAATAAATGCACTTTAATTAAATGGTCATCTTTATCTTATGTAATAATTGTCTACGCATAAGGATAGAAGTCCTTAGATCACAGGGCTATGGGACAACCCGTGGACTGATCTCTAAGGCCGTGATCTAGAACATATTCAAGAGTCGTAGAATCCAATCGAGATAGGACATCGTTGGATTCGGTTAGACTCTCACTGTTGTGTGTACTCCGATGAACTGGAGAACGCTGGGGTCCACGAGCGTGACTGGGATAGTCGATACACATAAGTGGGTGGCTTGCTGGAATGGCAAGCGCACTGAATACCCCAATAGGAAATAACTCACCATGGAAGCGGTAGTCGCATATCGGGGTTGAAGTTATTCCATATTTATAATAGTATACGAGGAACGATCCCTAACTACTTGAGATGATAGGATTTATCTGGTGCGAGAACGTCTATACTTTGATATGAGTTCCGACTGACTGGGGATCACCAGAAAGTCTCTGTGGGCTCATGTTGGGTATAGAAGAACTCGTATGCAGATTCATATCATCAACAAAGGATCCATTGACCCGACTTGATAGGTTGGGAAATTCTCCTATGGATTTCTGTGAAGAATTAATTCTGGTAAAATCCTTGGCCAAGGTATCTGACAACTTTATGTAAGTAGCTCATAAAGATTAAGTCAAAGAGAATTTATTTCAAGAACAGAGTACATAAGGTCAAGACAAAAGAAAAGGGAATCCGATGAAAGACCATGCCCTTTAAGTCTCGACTGGGAGATTGATCGATGGAGAGATTATGTCGTATATGGAAATTATAAATGATAAAAGGTTCACTGAATTAATTCACCAGTGATTGGGCTCCATGGGCTTGTGACTGGACATCGACCGTGGAGTGTGGGAGAATTCTCAAATTAGCAGGGGTGCTAATTTTGGAATGATTAATCGACAGAGTGTTCGATTAATTTAGAGTATTAATTGCTCGAGTAATTAAATAATATTTAATTACAACCCGCGGCCAATTATGTGGTGAACCTACGGGGGCATACACAATACACATGAAGCGAAAGCGAGGAAACAAGAACGAACCAGTCGACTGGGTCGACTGAGTCAAAAATCGACTGGGTCGATTAAAAGGGTGGGTCGACTGGGTCGACCCATATGGAACGAAAGTGGATCCAATTGGAATTGGATCAAGATTATAAATTAAATTGGAATTTAATTTATGAGTAAATTAATTAATTAGGATTTAATTAATTAATGGAATAATTAATTTAATTAGACTTGGAGTTTAATTAATTAATTGGGAGATGATTTAATTAATTGGGCTATTTAATTGGGAGATTAAATTAAGCCCTGAAAGATTAATTAATATGGGCCATGAATTAATTAGAAGACTTAGTCTTCTAACTAAAGAGGGCCATGGCCCATGTAGGAGAATTAGTATCATAATCCTAGTAGGATTAGGTTATGAGAGATATCTATAAATAAGAGACTAGGTCTCATATCTCACAGGCAACTCCACAAGCAAAAAAGAAAAGCAAAAATTCTCTCCCTCTCCCTCTTGTGATCGGCCGAACCATACTTCCACTTTGGAAGAATTTTTTGTTTTCGATTTTCATTCCAAAGTTTTTCTAAAACCTATATATTAATATACCCTATGTTCCAGTTGATTAGGATATATTAATTTTCGTGATATTGTGGTGTATCAACTCGTAGAGGCGCAACACGTGGGGCGCTAATCAAAGGTGTGGGTCGATGTTACCGGGGGCAGAATTCAGAGCTCGTCTTGCTAGCCGAGGATTTGCAAGGAGATAGGTATAAACGAGAAAACTTATACTATCATTTAATTATATTCATATATATACAACTAGAGAATATCCTGGCAAGATTCTTTAAGAGGCCCTAAAATTTTTTATATTCCGCTGTGCCTAGGGCTGTTTTTCTTACCGAATCCCAACAGTGGTATCAGAGCCAACTCTAGGCTTTGTATATATATGAATTTGCGAATTCTATGTTTATTAAATCATATGTTTGATTTATGTGGCTAGTTCTTTAACTATGAATGTTTTAGGACTTTATTGTTAACTTAGAGTTAATGGGTAATTTTAGATTCGTATTTTTTATCATGTTATTTTTGATTTTGGATTGTGATTTAATTGGGACTGTTTTTAATTAAATCATAAAAGTAATCAAAACAAATTTTTTTTTTTAATTAGACCCAACCCTGCGGTGGAACGCGGCGGTGCGCGGCAGCGCACCGCGGCTGGGCGGCCACCGCAAGCCGCGGCATGCGGCAGCGTGCAGACAGCACGCTGTCCGCGCACGCTGCGCACGGCAGCAGCTCAAGGGCTGCTGTTCGCGCGCTCCTGCTGCCGCGCGCTGTCACGCGCCGCGGCTGCTGCCCGTGGCAGCTCACGCGCTCCTGCGGGGTCGCGCGTGGGTTGTCCACGTGGCAGCTCCTGATTGGTTTCGACTGGTCAAATTTTGGTTGGACTCTAATTCTGCCTATTTTGAAAATTCTGAAAATTTAGAATTTTGGGAAGATTAGGAAACTTGGAGTTTTGGGATAAGGTAGTTATCTTGTTAGATTTGAACACTACCTTAATTAAACTAATCTAAACAAAATAGGATAATCTTGAGAATCTTGGAGATTTGGGAATATTGGGAAACTTAGAGTTTTGGATAAGGTAAGAATCTTAGAGATTTAGATTACCTTAATTAACCAATCTTAATCAAGATAGGATTTGTAGATTACTTGGAGCTCAAGTAAGAGCTAATTAATCTTAGAGGTTAATTGTTAATTAAAAATTAATTAACTTGGATAAATTTTATGAATTAAAATTAAAGGAGCTGGTAAATTTACATTTTTGCCCTTATGTGAATTTATGCATGTTCTTGTGTGAATACGTGGATTGGTCGATTTTGCCCTTAAGCCCTATGTAGTTTTTGGTTTATTTATTTTATGGGTTGTAATTAAATGGGCCTGATTGGTGCCCTTGCTTGCGCAAACGAATGTAATAGAATAGGCCATTTATTTTTATAAGTTAGACTTAGTTTAGGCTTGAAGCCGAGAAGACCTCATGAAGACTTGGAGATCCACATGGAGGCCCGTTTACCTTGGAGGACATGGAGGCCCAATTCATTACATGGAGGCCCAATCAAGCTGGATATTACAAGAAGGCCCATGATGTATGGGTTTGAAAATTGTAATAGTTAGGACATTTAATTTTCACCCTAGACTGACCAATTGATTCATCACGTGGCTCGTGATGGATCGCATAGGATGGGCAATCGACCAATCATATCTTGCTAGGTGATGAATGTTTACTTTTTCGCAAATTATTCTTTGATGTATGAGATGCATGCTTAGGATAGAAAACGTAAACAAGATAAGCATAATCTGATGAGACCTCGCACACTTAGAAACCTCCAATTGAACTTAAAATTCAATTATAATATTAAATCGAATAACAGGCGCATATGAATAGTGTCTATGGTCCGAGCCTATCCAATTACTAGGTCTTAGGCATATTGTACGAATATATCTCGATGTCTCACGAGTCGTGGGTCGAGCTATAGGAAGATGATATGTCTATTGCCTCGATGCACGAGTTTAGTGCCAAGGGAGGGGATAGCAAGATTTTAGGCGCTGTCTCACGAGTCGTGGGGCGTCTAGGATTGAACTATTTCCCTCCACGAGTGTTGGACATGATTTAACGCTAGTAAGTATGGATGTCTCACGAGTCGTGGGTCCATATCGAAAACCGAGGCTAAATAAACTTAGGGGTTAGCTGCGATGGTTAACCGTCGACGTATTCGACCACCAAGTGAATCAAATAGTATGGCCAACGAGTCGTGGGTACTAGGAGATTGCATTTGGGCCTTAAGCCCGCTAGGATATTTTAAATTCCCGAAACTTATGTGGGGGCATAAGATTTTGATTAAAATAGTGGGAGTAATTTACAAATAAAAACCATGTTTGTAAATTGTGCATTTTAAATTAATCTTTCGCGTATTTATTTCTTCTCTCGTCGTTTTATAGATATGATGTCAAAAGAGCTTAGAGCACTTAGAGATTTGTCCATCTCATCACTTGAACGTAATATTTTAACTGGACCCAACTTGCATTTCTGGACGCATCATTTGAATGGATTATTTGAAGCTGAAAACATATCCTATGTTTTGTCTGTACCACCACCCATCACTATTTCACATGACGTTCCTGATGAGCTCCGTAAAAGCATCACCAAGTGGAAACTGGATGATGGCTTAGCTCGTGAATTGTTGGATGAAGATGAAGATGAAGTGCAAAGAAGACAAGTAATTAAGGGAAGGTTTTGATGATTTCCAAAACATCATAATCAGCTAAGTATGGAAGCTTAGTTCCCTTAGAAGAATTTTGAACAAGTAAAAGAAGACATCAGAAGAGTTCAAAGTTCAAAGCTCAGAAGACTAGTGATCTCATGCTGAAACAGCGAACAGAAGGGTAGGTCATCAGCCGAGTCAAATCAGATTAGTTCAGTATTTGATCAGCAGAGTATCTATCAGCAGAGTTGTTTTGATCAGCAAAGTAGAAGAGATCAAGAGATTAGTCCAACGGTAATAAATGCACTTGGTGAAATAAATGCTGTAAGAGAAGGGTAGTAATGGCAAATGATTGAAGATATCCTCGGATCAGCAGAGTGCATTAAATGCAGCATTAAATGCGATGGACAGAAAAGTACTGTACACTGTACGATTGCTGCAGGGAGCCGTTTCAAAAAGAGCTGAAGGATGGATTTGAAGATGTGATTTCCTTCAACGGTCATAAATTCAAATCCAAGTATAAATAGAGCAAAGTTCGAAGAGAGACACACACAACAACAATCAGAGATCGAAATTTTGAAGCAGAATTTCTCTAAGTCTCAAAAGCTCGAACAGCTCACTCGTCTGGTGGAAGTCATCTGTTGACAGAAACCAAGTTGAAGAAAACAGAAAAACATTATCTGAGTGATTTTGTAATAGCTGAGTGTTGTGCGAAGTGAGAATCCATCTTTGTGAGTGATTCTACTTCAGAGGATAGGTTTTCTTTGTGAACTCCTATTGTGAGCTTACAGCCTTCTCATTAGTTGTTTAGGTGTAAGTGGAGAAATATTGTAATCTAAGTGATTATAGTATAACCCAGAATCTGTGTGATCTGGAAGAGTGGACTAAAGGATTTTTATCCATATAACCACTATAAAAATTCTTTGTGTTATCTTGCATTAAAGTTTTCTTGCATATTTAAAGTTTGCATATTTAAACACTTTGAATTGTCTAAAAGATTTTAAAAGGAGTTTGTAAAAATTGGGGATAAAATCTTTTAAGAACTTAGTCTACTTGTGAAAAACACTTTGAAACAATCCGCTGCAAGTATACTCTTTGAAAAACTGTTTTGCTGAAAAACAGCTAAGTTACTGTAAGAAGAGTGGTCAGTCGTCTGTTCAAGATTTGTTCACGATCAGACTAGTCTGCTTACTGTTCTTCATCAGCTTAGTCTGCTGACAGAAGACTGGAAAGTTTTTAAGTTCAAAATTTTCAGAGGTCTATTCACCCCCCCCCCCCTCTAGACCTCATCTGACCACTTGGGACCAACAAGTGGTATCAGAGCAGGTGGTTCATTTGAATCAGCTGCCTGATCAACGAGCTTGATCCAAGTGTTTTTCAAAAGGTTTTCATAACTTTTTCAAAAGAGCATTTTTTGAAAAATCAAAACTTTTTGAAAATGGAATGCATAAACCATGTTCCCCACATTGCTGGCATGTCCTTCGAAGACTGGAAAATCAGGATGGAGATTTTCCTCGCTGCCTACAATGACAACATGTTCACTTGCATTACAAAAGGTCCATTCAAGTTCACCAAGACGATAAAAATCAATGAAGTTGATACCGTGGTGGAAAAAGACTTGAGCGAAATGACAGCTGAAGAAATCAAGCTGTTCAACCTGGACAAGATTGGAAGATTTATCATGACTAAAGCCCTGGATAATGATCGGTTTGACAAGATCAAACATTGCAAATCTGCAAAAGAGATGTGGGATAAAGTCAGAGATATGAGCGAAGGGAACGACGCCATAAAAGAGCATCAGCTGAGTGTTGCTCTAGAAAAGCTGGATAACTTCAAGATGAAGTCCTCTGAAACCATTGATCAGATGGACACAAGGTTTACAAGAATATTAAATGAAGTACTGAAGCTTGGAAAAACCTTCACAGACAAGGAGATAACCATCAGAGTACTGAAGGCCTTACCTCCTAAGTTCAACATGAAGGTGACAGCAATGGAAGAATCAAGGGATCTTGGGAAGATCTCTCTTACAGAGCTGTTTTCTGTACTCAAGGCTTATGAGTATAAACTGCCTAGGATGGGTATTGAAGAAACCTCAACTTCAGGACCCACAGCTGCACTGGTTGCTGCTGAAAACACCAGAAGACCAGCACAGAAAAGCAAAGAAGTGGACTCATCTGATGAAGCCACTCTACTCAACAAGAAG